>JASFCZ010000155.1:0-14570 GCA_036937155.1 Cyathus pygmaeus
GCAGAAGGAGGATAGGGAGCAGGAGAGATTTGTAACCCCCCACCCAATCCCTCGTGCCCCATCATCCTTCACTCCACTGAGCGGCGAGTGCGAGGCTGAAAGCATCACGTCGAAGTAACATACAAGAACGATGTCCTTCAAGTCATGCGTCGGGGAGGTACATTTGGTGCGTCGATGTGGCGGGGTTCTGGCTGTCAACGTGGCACGCGAGCCATGGGGCGTCAAGCATACATGGAACGAAGGCAGGAGTGATGTGTTTGAGGTGCATGTCGAGGAGGTGGAGGCGGTGAAGTGATGTAGCGTGGCAAGGTCTGGGTATGACACGATGCGCAATTCGCGGATGGCGAGTGCGGTTGAAGGCAAAGGGCAACGAGGATCACTATGATGCAGGTTAGTATGTTACGGGAACGTAATATATGTACTTACCAAATTACGCATGGCAGTACATGGGGCATTGAGAGAGGTGTGCTTGAGAGAGGTGCATACAGGGTGTATATGTGCTGTAGTGGCCGCCGGGTCCATCAATGTGTGAGCATCGCGGTTGGGAGCGAGTAGACAGGCAGAGTGATGGGATGGGCGCGTAGTTGACGTGGTCTTGTCATTGCGTAGTTGAGGCTGTCGCAGTAGCCATGAGGTGGCTGTGGCGTGACCATGAGTGAGAGGGGAGATGAACTCGAGGGAGACAAGACAAGTGGAACGAGGGGAAAGGATATGGAATGGGAGATGGTGGTGGGAGGATGGAAGAATACTGCTGACGCGAAAATAGACAGTCCGGAGTTACCCGGGTGATGGCCAGCCTGAGCCAGCGGCCTGTAAATTCCCATCACACAAGCCGGGGCTCTGAGCCAGGCCGGGCTCTATGCCACACGGATACATGGCCCGGCTTGGCCTGGCCTCCGGCGGCCTGGCTTGGCTGAGCTTACGGCCTCAGGCTGAAGCCTGTAACCCACTAATTGGAACAATGAACTTTCACATTTGCACATTCAATTAGAGATGCGATGTGTGAGTGCTTGTGCAGATGTGACTTGCTTCTGTGACTGCTTGATCCCTCTCATCAATCTGGTATCTAAAGCCAAAAACACTTCAAATCATTTGAAGTACATGATTCAAAACCATTAGTACACTCCCCAGACACACTAATTTACATTTTTATAAGATCCTTCTTCATTTTTCCAGATATTATTTACATATACTGATAAAGACAACTTTTTGCCACATTTTGTCTCTCATAATATAGTGGATCAGGGATGAACCAGAGGCCCCAGAGATGAGTTTAGATGCTATATTACACTGCCCTGCCAAAAGTCGGACCTTCATCTAAGCCCATCTGACAATGTGCCCAAATGTTCCACATTTGGAAGGTGCATGTGCTTACATCAAACAGGATTAGTAACTGAGTCTAGTGTAGAGATGTTGCAGCTGATTGCAAAAACCTAGGCTGCATGAGGAAAAGTTGACATTTCCCCGATGACATCACTATTCCATGGGCACTAGAATAATGCTAGGATGCTGGGTGCAAGCTGGGCGTATGTCCTTTCTCTTCAAGTTCCACCACAAACCTCCACACTCATACACTTCACTGGGCAGGTCTATGTATCTGTATAATTAGTTTTTATCACAGGTGGAAGCAATGTCAATGCTCTCTTGTGAGTCGCTGTGCACTACAGTCTACAATAGTGTTGCTTGCCGAGTGAACTAAGTTTGCAGGTCTGTATCACTTTGCATCACCAAGTGCCTAGTCCACATCAGTTCATACGTGCAAACTAAAGTGATCTACAAGTGATTTTTGTGAACTGTGTGTCATTTCCTGTCATTTCAGAAAAGCTATCGTGAACATAGTTTGGTTTGCTTCACTTTTCACCTGCATAGGGCTGGCACCTGCACTGTAACAGTCAACAGCTGTATAATAATGGTGTTGATACAGGTGTATTCCATACCGTTCCCATACCATTGACCAATTTGTGAGGGCTTGACGGTACGGTATGCCAATATGGATGGCCATATTACAGTATATGGGTGTTTTTTTTGTCACAAATATCTCCAACTGCTCAGTTGCTTCTCGGTTGTGTAACTTGTTTTTATATATACCTAGATGAAAGGCAAAAAAGAGAGAACACTTAAATCATAATTTCACATATTAGTACATAGTAAAACTAAGTACATCCTAGTCAAGTTCAATGATCTCAGCACGCAGAAGATGGAGATGCTGCTTCACAAGCATGAGGTTCCGAATTGTATCTGACTTCAGACTGGCACAATGTAAAGATATCGTGTCCCTCCCACCAGAAAAAATGTGCTCAACTGCTACAGCAGATCCTATAGGCTCAGGATTAAAAACAGGAAGCATTTTCAAGCATAAATACATACCAGAAATGCCCAAGATGTCAAGGGCTAGGCACGATAGACAAGGAAACTGGAAGCAATGGCTATACCACCACTGTACTGGATCACAACCATCAAAATCCTCCTGAGAGAGCTTGAAGTAATGTTCAAGCTCATCAACATGCACATATGGTTTCCGATAATGAGCAGTGAAACTATCTTTCTGTGGTGAGTGGCATACAGATGTGCTCGATGAAGACTCCGAGCTTGCTGTAGACATAGCTGAAGATTGTGCATGCTTGAAATAGTTGGCATGGAAGTAATCATGAAGGGCCTGCTTGGTTTCAACGAGATAGCTGGGGTTCTCCTCATAATCCATCTCAAGACCTGCATATGATATATGTGGATTGAGAACTAGATAATATCAGCATTGAATATAACATGTGGTCAACAGATCGACTTACGAGCAACCCAGGTGTAAAGAGGAGATACATTGAATAACTCATAATACTCACTCAACTTCTTGTGTGCCTCGATGAGTCTGACCTTTAGACTACTATCTGCAGCATCATTTGGCAACTCCCAGAGTGCATCCTTAAGTTTGCTCTGGAGGCCGCAAAAAACAGCACTGGTCTGAGACAGCATTGGGGTCTTTGTGATTGACATCTGTGTGGTCGCAGACCAGAATTTCTGCAGCCACCTAGCCACCATAGCAACTGCATCCCAGTCTCGGTCAAAAAGCTCGAAGTCACGTAGATCACACTGTGTAGATCGAGTGACAAAGCTATCTATTGCCTCCTGGTTATCTAGGGCATGACCTATGCATCATTTCATCAGTTGTTATACAGTAGCCTAGGAGTAAGTAAATCAAATGAAAACTTATGAAGCATTTGATGCATAGAAGACCATTGGGTCTTGACATTGAGAATAAGCATCAGTGGTTCCATAGCCATACCATTGGTATGTGGCATTGAAGCTGAAACTTCTCAAATCCATGTCTGGTGTTTCTGTGGACTGGACTGAACAGTATGGATAATCTTCCAAAGCTAAAATAGTAATGAATTTGTGAAGACTGTGAATATGAAAGAAAGAATCATGCATACCTTTACTATTGCATCACAGTGTGAGAACTCATCATTGGGCAAGCCATCCTCCTCCTCAGCCTCCTCAGGATCAACCAGTGCTGCTTCATTGTCAGCAGATTCATTGAGCAATGCAGTTACTGCCTCTTGATACAATCCACTTCTAGATGTGGCCTTTCAACTGTCAGTGGAACTAAGAACTCCAATACATTCCAAAAGCTGTAGGATACAGTACATGAGTATCTTGAAGATATAGTTAAGTAAATGTGTTAATAAACCTTAACTGCAGTCAAATGGATGGTGTGTGGCAGGTTACAGTTGGCAGTCCTACACCTGTGGTTTATGACAAACTATGACAGCTTTTTTAGATCGCTTCGCATCAATTCACATCGCATTAACACTAGTCTACAAGTAAGAGTTGAGTAAGAGTCAGACTTCAAACCAGCCAACATTGTGTTGGTCTCTTTTGCTATAGCATAGTATAATCTCTAATTCCACCAAGTACATACAGATGTATGCATGATCAGATCAAAATATATGAATCTGTCAGAACTTTAAATAAAGAGACCAACACAATGTTGGCTGGCAAACTATGTAAAGTGAGAATAAGTGAGAAGATGGATTTGATTTGATGGTGGTCAACTCACACAAAACTCATCAAAATAATGAACCAGAATGTGTTTAACCAAGCACATGATAGATGTGTCATGCATTGTTGCAATTCAACAAAGAGAAACTCAAAGAGGAGTTGCAATCCCAGCATGATGGCATACCTTTCTCCCATTCCGACTACCAAAATTCTCATGTCAAGCAGCCCACCCAACTATCAAAGTATCAGAATCATTGTTAGCATTTCTATCATCACCTCTGGGGTCAATGTTGAATGACAGAAAAGCCCTATTATTGCCGCAACAGCATTGCATCGCCGATTCATATTCAGCAGCAGAATTGAGGCAATAACAACTCTTCGCTAGATATCAGGTAGGTAAGTTTTATCTTTAACTTCATGATGCCCAGGTGGCTTACAATTTGGTTGAGAGTGTAGGTTTTCATGCCTGCCCGCTGTTGTTTCTTGCTTTGATATTCACTGCTGGAATCTTGCTCGCTATTGCCATCACCCCAATTTCTGTCATTTTGCTGCTCCCAGTACTCATCTTCATCACCCCATCTATCTGCATTGCTTTGCCTACTCCCTCCCTCAGCAAGATATTGTGCATGTCAAGTATCGCACTTCAGATCACTGCACAGTAAGTATCCCAGTATCTTCCAAAGATATGGTGTGCTCTTCTCTAATTCATCTCCCATATTGTTAATAGAAAACTTCTCAAACTGCTCTGCGGAGGCATCATTCATGCAGAAATGTCAGCCATTGTCCCTCTTAGTCATGTGTGTGATTTCAGATATCAAGCATGATGTGACATATTCGAAGACCATGTTCTTGCAAGCCACATTGGTGATGTAAGTTAGGAATGCCTGAAGGATCTATTGGCTTTCTGCTACCAATTACTTCTGGGCCACACTTTTACTGAATGCCTTGTCTTTTAGTATAGGTGTTAAAAGTTCAAGTATGCTGGGACCACAGTACAGGAGGGTATGAACAAGTTGTACACTGTCTGCCAGAAGCTGTTTTCATGTTGTACTTTTCTCCAAAGTCTTGTCATTTAATACAGCTGTTAGAAACTCAAGTATTGTATGCCCTTGCAGGCTTTCAATGACATTGCTGATGATTTCCCTGTCCATTCCGATAAAAATGAGTAGTATATCATATTAAAAGTAACAAAGTGGCCACACCAGGATTTGAACCTGGGACCTCCCTGCTTATATCAGGATGCTCTAACCACTGAGCTATAAAACCTTGTTCATATGTAGAGTTGGGAGTCATATATATATATGTATCCAAGTATGAGTGTGTTATCCTAGTCAACTACCTCTGTGTACTACTGGGCAGGCTATAGTGGATACTCAGGACTCTTAGCTGTCACATGACTGACACAGCATCATGTAACATGTCATTGTTTATGGTGCTTCAGCATTCTAAAATTGTGCGGGCATGTGCACATGCCATGAACACAACCAGCTCATATTTGTTCTTCAGCCAAACTGGTTCTTTGATTTCAGTTCATCAATTCTTCGAGAGCAAGAAGAAAGGAGGGAAAGGGCAGGGAAGAGAGTCTTTGGACTATTAGTTTTTAGTGAGATACGTGCTGCACAGGTTTGGGCAAAAAAGGGCTATAGATTGCTCTTTTGTCTCCCACATCAGGGGCAAGACTCAAGCTAGAGGGAAACATTGTGAAGAGCCAGCGGCTTGGGAGCAGATGTGGAGGGTTGAACCCAATGTAGGAGAGAAAATATTTGGAGGACACAAGTGATGGGAGTTTCGACATAAAGTTTGTAAGCATCACTCTGCCAGCAGCCTAGGTGTTGAAGTTCATGCTCCCTGCAGCCAGCAGTGGCGGTGGTAGAGGTACTCCCCTGCTGGAAGCTGTTACCCACAAACCTGGATGGGTCAAAATCCCTGGCAAAAAGGGCAATGCAGATGAAGTCAATGAGGACTTTGTGAGAGAGAGGTTTTCTGATAGCGAGTGAGAATAGAGGGGCATCAGGTGTGGTGGGGTTAGTGAGAAACAACCATTTGGTGGCTGCCACGGGACATGACAGTTTACTGGGGACTGCTGCAAGGAAAATTGTGACTCCTTTGTGAAATACATCTGTTTTTGAGGCTGGGATGGTAAGCAAAGTGTGGGTGGGCTGATCAATGCTCGGGAGGAAAACAAAAGAATCCCAGGTGAGGTTGAAGGCTGGGTTGAACTCTTCTTTGCTGACAGTAAATTCACCACAACAAAGAAGGCCTGTGAATGCAATGCAGCAGGCAGCATCCAAGATGGAAAAGTCAGGGTTGCCATGGTCAAGGTTCTTGAGGAGATTGAGGAGGAGATTGAGGGTAATTGGGAGTTTAGAATGGCAGTTCTGCTTGCCATAGTAGCATTTAATTCCTTGGATGAGATGCTGAACAATGGGGGATTCGGTAACAGCAAAAGGGAGGTCAAGATTGGTGTGCATGGAGTGGACATGACAGAGATAAGCTTTGATGGTTTTGGGTTGTACAGTGCCTCCAAGAGATGAAACCCATTTCATGGTGGCTTTCTGGGAAGCTGGGAGTGTGCTGGAGTTGGCAAACCCATGCAAGAGGGCAAAGTTGAGGAAAGAATATTGACTGGTGGAGTACATACATTGTGTTGACCCAGCAAGGCCATGCCAGAGGTAGAATGTGACATTGCTGGAATACTGGGCATTGGACTGACACCAGTATTGGGGCAGGGCTTCAAGATAGCCTGTTTGTTGACATAGGGAGCCAATGTGAACAATTTGGAATATAAAAAATACAAAGCACAATCAGCAAGGGCATTATCATGAGAAGAAAGCCAAATAGAAGAGAAAGTGAAATCGAGGAGGGCAGTCTGTGTGAAGAAACGTCGCAGGAGGCCCATCACCACAGTAAAATGAATGGTGAGCTTCATTAGCACACTAACAATATCCTCATTATCGCAATGAAAGACCACATGAGAGCCCTTGAATAAGTGCCCCCAGCACTCTACCAATTCCACTATCGCGAGGAGTTCCTTGAATTGGATGTCCTTTGGCCTATGACACTGAATGATGTGAGTGGAAAATCACTTTGATCCAAAGATCCCCCCAATGCCCTTGGTACTGCTCACATCTGTGTACACATGGTGAGTAACATGTTTTTCCGAAGGAGTGAGCAAGTGAATGCCATTCCAATCTGTTGAGAATGTTGACCACCAGTGTATGTTGGCACAAGCCGCTGGTGGAAGGCGATAATGGGAGAATGGAGAGGAGAAGGAGGTAGAGAAGTCAATGAGACGACGGATGAAAGCTCTGGACATGGGTATGACTTGGGATGCAAACTGGAGATAGCCTGTCAGTTCCTGGAGCTCACATAATGTACAATGGCTCCAGGCTTCCCAAGACAGAAGTGTATCACAGAGAAATTCCATTTTTTGGGAGGAAGGCAAGCTTCCATGGCAAGAGTGTCAATTTCAATACCCAGGAATTCGATACATGTGGAGGGACTGAGTGTCTTAATCTCCTGAAATAATAGGTCAAGCTGAGAACCCAAGACCTGAATCCATTCCATTGCTGACAGTGCCAATGAGGGAGGAGTTCCCTGAGGGAAGATAGGCAGGAAGTCATCCAGGTAGTGTTAAAGCAAACCAGGTATAAACTTAGCTATAATCCAGTGCAAACCTTCCGCAAAAAGGTTGAAGATATAAGAGGCAGAACAAAGCCCAAACACCAGTACAATGTTGTACCATAATGCACCCATCCAGGTGAACCCCAGATAATGCCAATCCGCTTTTCTGACCGGAACATGCTTGAATGCATCCTTCAGATCCAATTTGGCAAGTAGAGAGCCCCATCCAGATGAGATGACATCTCGTATGGCATCTTCAAAGAAGTCATACTTGATGTACACTTTAGTGTCGGGAATGCCGTCATTGACTGAGAGGCCTTGGGACCACAAGAGATGATTGATGAGGCACCACTTTTCCATATGCTTCTTCGTGATGGAGTCCAGAGGCGACAAGCAAAAGTTATGAAAAGGGGGGGAAGGAAAGGGCCATGAACCCATTGTGAGGTGATGTTGGCATTGATAGCAGCCTGGACTGCTTGTGGAAACTCAAATGCAGATTGGAGGTTCTTGCTTGGCTGTTCATGTTCATCACCTGAGAAACTGATAGAGGCACCAAAATCTATTATATGAAGCAAGGTATCTACGAACAAGTGATCGGAGTAATCATGTAAGTAAAAGGCCCAAGCATCTTTCATGAGGAGTGAGACAATCTTAGCAGAATGGGGCAGTGGAGAAGGGGAATTCACTTGAGGAGTGGTGTTGGGACAGAGAGGAGGGAGAGGTTTTTGAGAAAACAGGGATGTGTGAGGGAGGGTGTATGTTTGAGCTGTTTTCATTGGAAGACAGAGGTCTTTGTTGAGTGGGCCTGAATGAGGATCAGACGATGAGATCATCCTCGTCCTGCCAGCACATCAAGTGCGTGGCACAGCCATTGGCTGAGAGCTGCACACTGTGAGGTTGTGCTGGGGACTGTTGCACTTTGAACATTTATGTTGTTGTCCATTCAAACACAGTGATGTTGTGCACAGCCCTTTGTTGAAGAGTAAGCACATTTCACCCCCACAGTTCATCCCATCATGTTTCCATGCAGATGACAAACCTGCCACTGCCCTGGCCTTGCGAAACCCAACGAGGAAATCACCCTGAAGCTCCAAATCTACCTTTCTCCAGCCAGAATAATCACCCCCAGCCATCTCTTGACAATGCCGTGCAAAGAATGCCATGTGATATGCCAACACAACTGGCCACTTGTACTCCATTCACAGCTTCAGGAAGCTCTTGAGGTAGCCCATAAGCACAAGAGGGACCGTCACCAATTGCTGGTTAGACACTGAAAGTGCCATCAAGATCTGCATGTAGACCGTGAGTGGAGCTTCGATGGAATGTGGTGTGGGTTAGCCTCGAGTACTGGCATTGGTTTTAACATGTATGGTGCCATTCTTGAACTCCAGAGTCCCATGGTCGGCTTTGTCTCTGTACTTGAAATCCAACTTGTAGAGGTCGGAGGGCCTGAGTGTGTGTGTGATGACCAGGACCAAAGTCACCTCCTTGATTTCAGGAAATTGAGAAAGGAGGGACAAAGACACACTGGCAGAGGGGTTTGATGTCAATGGTGCGACATGCTGAGGCTGGGAAAAGGCTTGCTGTAAGTGGAGGTGTGGGGAAGCTAGCCCAGATGATGGCTGTGGAGGTGCAGAGAGGGAGAAAGTAAGGAGAGGGACAAGCACCCTAGCCATTGCTTCCAGTTCGGCCTGAGACAATGACAGGCCAGATGGGGTTGATGACGAGCCGCCGGTGGCATCTGTGGGATCAGACATGGCAGACGACATAAGTTCCTCGGCATTAGGAAAAGAAGGTTCACGATAGGCTCCAGAAATCCAAAGTCTGTCAGGGCCTCAAGCTGGCATACAGCAGAGCTGAGAACCAAAAGTATGCGACGCAGAAGTGTGAGTTGCGCTCGGTATGGGGTACTGAGGGCAATGCGTGAGACTGGTGTCTATAGAGAAAGAAAAACTAGAAATATACCTGAGGGCAATGTGTGAGACTGGTAAGGAGTCCCAATGCATGCCCCTAGTTTTTATATACTGAAAAGCAGAAATAAAAATGAGATTGAAAAAGAAAAAAAGCGGAAAGGACTAATGAGGGAGAAGGCGCCATTACATTAGCTCATTTCTTTGCTTAGACTTTCTGCTTAGATTTTGCAACCATAAGTGAGGTAAGTGAGAGCTATGCATATGGTCATTTGATGCTCCCCTGCACCCCACTGAGATTCTGAGCTTGAATACTACCAGTGGCAGGCCTGGCTCAAGATATGTCCCACACTCCATCATTCCCTTCCATCCCCTTCAAACCCTCGAAAAAAATTGGTTTGTACACCTATAATGAAATACTTTGCACTGGCGCATGATATTGTGTGTAGATAGAAGGATAGAGGTTAACCTCACCAAATTTATCTTGCAGCTGAGGGAATGGACTTCAAGCTCTGTGTTAATTCTGACTACGCGAAATGTCCCCTGACTTGGCATCAGCACCGGTTAATGTCACTTATTGTTTCCAAAATCTAAGCAGAAAGTTTAAGCAAAGAAATGAGTACAACTATTGACCCACTGCAATAAACACACCATCACATATTGCACTGCCTACTTTTCCCCATTTCTGATGAAATAACATGTTTCAACTTTACATAGTTTGCCAGCCGACATTGGTTGTTCTCTTTAATATAAGGTTCTGACAAATTCATTTGATGGTGATTACAGATATAACAACACAGTAGTATTTACAAATTGTGCATGCAAAGAGAACAATCAATGTCAGCTGGTTTGGAGCCTGCAATCAGCTGTAAAAAAGGACTTTCAACCAAGGGTGGTTCGGGATCAAAATTTGTCATAGGGGGTTAAGGGAGGGGGGGTCTGCCGGAGGCTGGAAAAAAAAAGGAAGGCAGCTCAGGAAGGCAAAAAATAGCTATTTCGGGCATATTTTGGGACATTTCAATGAATAGAATGCTCTGAGATGTCTCTAATTAGTATTGGAATGTGTTGGAGGTGTAAAATCATGTTGTATTAAACATTTGGTTATGATACTGACAAATTCCCATGGTCCACCTCAGTGAACATTACTTAGTACAACATAATACCATGTTTCTGGCTTCATTGATTATATAGATCATGTGTTAGAAACTGGAGACATTGTTACCAGCTTACCTGTGAGGCTGTGGACTACTTGCAAGCTTTGTTGAATAAGAATTTATGTTGGCTTGTGCTTGCACATTGAATGACTAGTACTATTGTCTATCATTTAAATACCTTAATACTGCACCAGACAATTATTATCACACTAATTTATGCATCAGACAGTTGTAAGTTGCAACTTGTCCAAAAATTTGTCAGTCATTCAACAGTCATTCCTTGGTTATTTCCTGGCAGATTGTCCACTTGATAACACTATTAAAAGTAGATCCTCTAGTAGTACATTATTACATACACATCTTGTTACATACAATACTGTAGGTATCAAATCAATTCGGCACCCCTCTAGGTGTGTGACAGGCCGAACCATTTGCATCATTTGGCACTTATAAAATTTCGGCGTGACATGGAAAAAAAAATCTGCTTTTTTCACTGTATAAGTATGTAGATTATTGCACAATGAAAGTTAATAAGTGATATATAATAAGTTACATTACATTCTAATGGGCTTAGGAGAAAATTCTTTCGGCATTTGTTGTCGTGACGCATGATATGGACCAAATTTCGGCACGTCAGATGGGGTGTGTGATGCGTGACCGCCGAATTGAATTGATACATACAGTATACTTATATAGTAGTCGGTAAGGAAATTTTGACGGAAATGCTTCGAAATTTCATGATTACGTAACATTATGTTGCTTAGAAGGGAGGGGGGGTTGCCGCTGGAGGGCCAGAAAAAAAAATCCGACCCTAGTTGTTTTTTTCTAATCTCGGACCACTCTTGCTTTCGACCTCCAGAGACAGGATCACACTCCTTTAGGAAGGCAGCCAAACTTCCGAAGACTTTTCCCATCGTGCATGGACCAGTGCACTTTAGCGCCTGTGATTTGAATAAGTGCACTTTTGTGTCCATGTTTTCGGAAATTAATACTGCCGTGTCTTGACTCTTATACAGTATTGCTCTGATTATTTATCTTCTGCCACTTAATATTAATAGCTAAAGCTTACGCTACTTCCTAGGGTGTTCATTCACAGTAGTGTGACCCCGGGTGTCCAGTGCAAGGGGTCATCAAGTGTGTGAGATCGGACACCCGGGTCGCCGATAGGTAGATAGGTCAAGGGCCCGAAGGGCTAGAAAAAATATTTTTGGACCCATTTATTTTACTGTAATATCTTAACATATTAGCAAATGTTGGGCTAATGAAAGTTTTATAATGCATAATACTACTGCTTAATGCAAGTTTAAAGGTTTCTAACTTCCATAAAGTTCACAAATATCATTGTATAAGAGTAGACTACTAGAGTAGTAAGTAGTATGCTGTATAACTTATAAGTTAAAGTATAGTATGAGTATCACACTTGATAGCCTGTGGAATTGAACAAGAAGCCAGAAACCTCAAGCCTGTTGGGCTCTTATTCCGAACCTTCGATGCTGTGAATGGTGCTCGTTCTCCTGTAGCAGACATCTCTTCTCGTGGTGCTTATTCCCGTATGCACTCTATGGTGGCAGATACCTCCAGTAAGGTCAGAATGGAATGGGTCAGCAACAGTTTCACATTTCTCTGTCTCTGATTCTTCCTCAATGAAACATAAAGAAGCACCACCTAGAACACCAACCAATTACTGTGAGGAGTCGACCAATTCACTCGAACAGTATTGTCCTTGTTGCTGTGCCAGTGGCAGGAGTAGAGAAAATGGATGCTCTGGTAGAGGGTATGAGCAGCAGTTTTTTCTCTGGACCTCTCACTCACCTCTCCGCGCTCACATTTTGACATACCCAGCCACCACCTTCTCTATCAACCTCCCCTCCCTACTCCCCCTTCTGGCATCATTTTAGGACTTGGAAACCCTCGACAACTCAAGACCCTGTGATGTGTGAGTTCCAGTGAATGAGGGTTATGTCCCTCAATATCTGATAGTACTCCTAGAACGACCAGGACTCACTTGTAACAAGCTCCGGGGTACAATGGTTGGCGCAGCGGAATGACATGGAAGTTGGAAACAAGTTAACGGTGGTGACTTTCAGTGATGCGTGACGTACTATCATTTAGCCGAGGCATGCCGAGCCCCGGCATCCCATTTTATTCCCACGATACATAGGTAGTTGCTCCCTCGAGGCCAATACAAAATTTTCCGACCCGCGGTATTTAATTATTTTCTTGAAGGCCCCTTGGTCCAGTGTGAATCCTGTGTGAATAACAAAACATGTTTTTTTCTGAGTAGTTTAGCTAGAGTTTAGTCTCGTTTGCAGTCTCTGTAATTAACATAAGTATTTACACCTTCAAGTTGTGAGTGTTTAGACTATAATTATACTCTCTTGACTTTAATAAGTCAGAGAAGACAACTTAGATTCAATTTACTACATGGTAGGTTGGTAGACCTAAGTACAAGTAAAAGTAAAAACAGTGGTAGTGAGCTCTGCCGCTTGCCAGCCCTATGGTTTATAACTAATTAGTAATTGCTTATTACACCCTTGGTTCAGCACTAGGGTAGGGGAACAAACCTCTGGCAGTGTATGTAACTAGTAATTTACCTAGCATAGCTAAGCCTCGATGTAAATAAGGTAGGGGTCACTGAAATCCGACACCCTTATGTAATCATATTATATAAGCACCAAGGCCGGCCAAATCTGGGGATCGCAGAAAAATAAAAAATTTAAGCAAAATATAAGTTGTTGTAAAGCTATATGGAGGATCTATGGCATATTATATCACCTTAAATACACTTAATACAGTATATATCAAGCTAGAAACCCTTCAGGAGCCTGAAAAACACTCCCTCAGATGTTGGTCAGAAGTTCCAGTAGACTGGCACTTATTATTCCATTCTGGACATCACATGAAAGTGTGACATATGCGACATAATCACATATTGTCACAGGCTTCCTTGGCCAAATCCGTTAAGTCAAAAATACAAAATGGCTTCATTCGCACAGAAATGTGCTTAATATGTGATTTTAACAATTAAAAAAAATTGGTCGAAAACTTTTCAAATTGAAATCTTAAATAATTTTTTCCCACTCAGAGTCATGCATTTGAGCAGTCTAATCATATTCCAGTGGTTAGATTTTAGTAAACTAGTTGTGTGAATGAGCCAATAGCCCTCAACATCGGGCAAGGTTGTGCTTATGTAAGGGGGTGTGGGATTTCAGTGATCCCTACCTTACAGCTGATTGCAAAAACCTAGGCCATGCGAGGAAAAGTTGACATATCCCCGATGACATTATATTTCCTGATTCAATTGAATGCCCCACGGGCGGCACTTTTACTATAGACTGTAGTGCACAGCGACTCGTAGGAGAGCATCAACATTGCATCCACCTGTGACGAAAACTAATTATACAGAGACATAGACCTACCCTGTGAAGTGTATGAGTGTGGAGGTTTGTGGTGGAACTTGAAGAGGAAGGATGTACGCCCAGCTTGCTCCCAGCATCCTAGCATTGTTCTAGTGCCCGTGGAATAGTGACATCATCGGGGACATGTCAACTTTTCCTCACACAGCCTAGGTTTTTGCAATCAGCTGTAATGTAAATTACAAAGTAAATTACTTTGGCACCTATCAGTCACATGACATTTTGCCTGAGCACTTGAGCTCTCGTCTTCCTTGCTGCTCATGCCCATGTTGAGCTGCCCCTCGTCATCAGAACCATTGAGTGGCTCCGACAACATTTCCTGGGGAAGTCATAGATTTACTATCTGCACATATTCCGAAGAAAATTGAAGAAAACTTCAAGAAAGCTTACTTTCGGTGTCATTCTAGATAATGATTATCTAAGGTGTTGGCAGGAAGTGACTTTATTCGTGCAAAATACACCTGTGTTCGGGG
>JASFCZ010000156.1:0-14564 GCA_036937155.1 Cyathus pygmaeus
TCACGATGTTCGTCGTCTTGCATATCGCCCGATATGGAAGACACGTGATGACGTGGGCGTGGCCTTTGATGAGCCTATGAAAGTATGAGTGTTTCGGCCACAGGCCTTGATACTAATAAGGCTAGGGACATGAGAGGCGACAAGCACGCCACACCCTCCTCCAAGATCCGACGAGGACGTAAGTCACACCAAATGGTAGCTGCGGGAAGCATGAAAGACCTATAGTTCGGGATGTACCGCATGTGGTAATAGACTCGAGCTGGAAGGTGATGAGGTTTGATATAAATAGGCGCCCATAATCTGGGGTTGAAGGAATACAACGTGACTTCCAGACCACAAAGAATGGACATGTTTGCGCGGGTGAAGAACGACATTGAGGAACGAAAGTTAGCGTGGAGATCAAAGACGAGAGTAAGAGGTAGGTATAACGTACATGAATCCAGCGAGACTGGCCAGAACTGCCATTCCATCATCGACCATCCTGCTCCCTCCATATTGATCGGTCCGGACTACATGCTTGTGCGAGCGGATGCAAAGGACAACAGCTTGGAGGTCGAGGCGAAGAGCTCTCTCGGAAATGCTATCCGCTATAGTGAGCTGGTGCATAACGCTCCTGTGAAACAAGTGTTAGTCTAAGGTCGAAAGCAATCGTGACACAGGAAGTGTGGATATACATAATAACCCATGGGCACCCATGTGTGCTGTTCCCTCCGACTGATCACCCAGCTGTCCCGCGACTTCCACCCTCGTGTACGGTCCGACGGTGCAGCCATGCTAGGCGCTGGTACGGATGCATGGTATCAGGCTGTTCTTCGACCGGACGCTGCTGCCAGTGGAAGCGTATCATCGGCGGGAAGCACCTCTTCTGACTTCAGAGTTGAGGATCACGAAGGATATGGTGGATACCCCTCGTGAGCAGCTGCACTCCGGAGGTCAGGTGAAGACCAACTACTAAGAATAACTATCAACGAGGCTGTCGAAGATATGAGACCAACTACTAAGAATAACTATCAACGAGGCTGTCGAAGATATGAGCCCAAAGGTAGAACATACGTAACAACGGAAAAACCAAGCTAGACGTTCCTATCTGCCTGACCTGACGCATAGCCCCCTCGGTTGTTCGTACGCATTATTCGACAGCGGGAGGCCGTGTTTGGATTGGTACTAGTGCTATTATTCGAGCAGATGCAGTCGACGGGACAGAGCAGGTAGCCCTACGGAGGAGCTCGAGTCGAATATCGCATGTTGGTTGCGCGAGCGGGCGAGATATTATCCTGAGAACAAGTGTTAGTGCAGATCATGGGGAACAGTGAGCGGACATAGGACGTACTACTTACATGTGAATAGATCTCAACAGATCTCAGTTATCCGTTCCCTCTCTGATCACTATCCCTCATGCACCTCGTGCATTATGTGGTTGGCCGTATTGGGGATTAGTATTGACCGAGGTGGGCGGTTCTTCGAGCGCAGGCCATCAGCGGCACAGACTCCATTAGACTCTCAGAATGGTTGATAGTGACGACCGGAGACCTCAGCGGATGGTATGCGGGCCTAATGGACAGAATCATTGAGCGATTGAAGGCAGGTTCAAAGGAGTAGCAAAACGTACCTAATACCCCAAGCACAACCAAGTTTCGTCGGTCTTTCCTCTTCCAGAACCAAGGAGGCATTGTTGACGAGAGAAACCATGCGTTGGATGTAGCGGTTCGTTGCTACCATGATTCTTTTCCTCATGTTTACTGTAACAACGATTGCTCTTCTGACGCTTCTGCAGCCTATCCTTTCAACGATAATCTCAAGCAGCATTATGCGTTCGCTCTGACATATGATGCTACATCCTGCTCATAGGCCAGTTGATTATGTCAACGAGAGGTGAACGTGGGGCATGAGATCGAGGGGCAGGTTGTCTATTGTCATCTTTGAGAAGTTCGACACAAAGCTGAGCTAAGAGCGGATGAAGGCAGTAAGGGAGCGCAGGGGAGAGTCTATATGACCACTAGTAGGAACACTGATCGTGGTCGAGCGATTCGTGGTACGGACATTGACGGACGTCGGAGAAAGCTGCTGGTTGGTTGCAACTTGTCGGACTGTCGGTTGGTTCAATCATGGTTGTTTGGTTTCGCCGTGCTTGCTCAACAAACGCTCGAAGTCCACGTGACTTCATTCTGTAAGGTAGCGGTCATGCGGTTCCAACACGCTTATGTAATACAATATTGTGCATTTCCAGTGCCCGAAATTCCTTCCACAACACTCAATTATGCTCAAATCTGACCCCGACAAGTTGTAAGTAATGGTATTTAAAGTATAATGTCGGAGATATTTTTTGGAAAAACATTAACTGGCTGTGAATTTTCGGCCCCAATATTTTCGAGCCAATATGGCTTAAAATGCCCTTAAATGATGTTTCCAAATGGTTGGAGGGCAGTTTGATTTTTGGTCTGCAATATTTTGCACCTTACGTAATACAGTCACGTGACATATAGATACGAAAAGAGTGTCCAGTATCCGTCTAAAAAGATCTAGCTGACCCTGATTGGGCTCTGAGAACATGGGAAGACATTCTAAGAATACCCAACAGTGCCTTGACAACTTGAAGAAAGGCAATAAGACAGCTACGGCCCCCAGTGGATGTTCCACTAATTCAAATTCTCCGGTATGTCATTAAATGACTATACATTGACTACTGTTTAACTTTACTAATGGATTTACTTTGGCAGATACGCAAATCGGTTCTCGCGGTTTATCAATGCATATAAACAATGTTTGACAGGTCCTGAGGCAGCATGGGCTAATAGAAGATATCACAGCCACTGAGTACTCCCTCCTGCAATGGCAGCTGAACTGAAGTCCTCCTACCATCAGTATATGGCTAAATTACACTCTTGAAAACAGATACAGTGTAGTATTAGGTATGTTACATGTAATTAAACATCAAACGATGCGCTGTTGAGCCAAATTCTAAGTAGACGCATTTTATAAAATTTTCGGATCGCACATTTTGCACCTCTTGGCGCTGACTAAGCGGCTTACATAACAGTGCTGGAACCACATGACCACTACCTTACCTACAAACCTATTAGGCCCCTTTCGGATCACCGGGGAAGGGTTAGAGGAACCCGCCAAAATTCATCAAATTTAGCCCGGAGTGGGTTAAGCTCTGGGGAAGGCTCTTCCCCTCCCCATTCCATGTAAAGTAGGCATTCGGATGAGCTCCGAAGAGGGGATCAGAAAGGATCACAGGGGAATTGCATGACAAATCCCTCATTTACTGTTGCTACGGAAACCAATAAATCAAATGAAATATGTATAAACCATATAAACACTTACATTGTTATTGGAAATAATTTCGGAATTGCTGAGAAATAAAAAGTAATCCAAGTACTCTTCTTGAAAGTACATTTACAATTGAAGCTGCCTGTGAAAGTAGCCAAAGGCTTCAAGTTCCATACAATCTCTTCAATAATACTTTTACAAAGGAAATTCTTTTAAAAATCCGTCACCAGGCAACCAAAAGTTAAAGTTGCAATAACAGGTGTTTAAGTACTTATCGAGTGGAAATAAACAAGATTTAGGACCAAGTCTGGGCCAGGTTGCCGCCCTAGGCTGTTGACCAATTGGAAGGTGCATGGTTTGATGTGACCAATTGTAACATCATGCCTGGCAACAGTAGTAGATAGCCCTTCCCCTCCCCGAGAGATCATTTGCACGGACAATCCTTCCCCTTCCCCTTCCCCTAAGCTCTTCCTCGGTGATCCGAAAGGGGCCTTAATACTTATCCGCAACTTCTTCAAAGCTTGTAGGAGATTCTCAGTTTTAACCATCTGCGATATCTTACTAGGGGACATTTTCAACATATTATTTGATAGCTGAGTTTTATGGCTGAAACTTAGGCGAGATTCAATTGAAAATATGCTCCAAGGACTGAAAATAATGCACTTGAAAACAAGCACAAAATGACAGGTTCCAACAGACTCCAAACATATTCAGGCTGAATCTTCGCCAATTTCACTTGGTCAGAGTTCGTTGAAAGTCTCGCTGGAACCATTGGAAATATACTCTATTACAGTATAGCTTGAGTATTACTTTTAATGGATTTACACAAGATCTACATATTGTCTATATATAAGTACTACATAATAATCGACATCAATCGTCAATCAACCCACGGGTTCCGGTACATCTCCAAACTGTTGTCAATATGCTCCTGGACCCCACAGCTTCTAAAGTTTTTACCTTCAAGCTCCCCCACATGCTGTACTGGCTGATTTTCTGAATCTTCCTGAGTCTCTGATTCAATATATTCCACTTTTCCGTTAGCAGAATCCTCTAGAACAGCTGTTTCGGTTTTAGCTATCTCTGGGTCACCTGCTATGGGGTTCGGGTGGCAACTGAGATCCTCAGTTTCAACATTGGTGTTCAAATCGTTCTTTTCCAGAATCACCAAACCTTCTGATTTCGTATATTTTCTCCTAGTTGGCTGGCGAAGTATCATCTCCTCTTGGCCCGATTCGGGAATACCACATTCCTTCCACATTTAAAGTTAAAATAGGGTAAATGTGCAGTAGTGCAATTGAAACTCACCTGCAAATAATTATCAATTGCCTTTTTCAATGCCTGTACACTAAATCTCTTTCTTCCTCTTTCTGGTAATGCCCCCAGGCACATCATTGACTCATCGACATTTGTACGGCTAATTAATGCGGTAGCTCTTTCAAAAAATGTCTCCCAGTCTGGCAGCAACTTCTGAAGATAGGCCCCGAAATAGTCATATGTGTAAGCAATCACTAACAATCAACAACAACAAATAATGCTGAAGTATAATCACCAAGATCACACAAGAACTCTCAATGGAATAGAATCAGATATGAGCCACTATATTGCTAGTAAGAATATACAAGCTCAAGACTAAGGTATAATCATAAATACTAAAGTCCTTATATACTATGCTATCTACCCTGTACCCTATACTAAAGGTGTCCATGAGGTAAACACATGTTATACTGTGCAACTGTGCTTTACTGTGCATTTACAAATGCATAGTCAGTCCATAGTTGCCTTAAGGATACTGCATGGTACTTAGATAATATTAGTCACATGATGATTTAGTGGTCAGATCCTGACAATATGCCTTAATCCTCCCAAGTAAATAAATAAAAACCATCAGTAAGTGAAGTTCTGTCCTAAAGGTAATAATGATATTTCTATAGTGAATGAATCAGTGACATCAAGAAAGACATGGAGGGTGACTTAAAATCTTACTTGAATAACTCTGGCTTCTCCTTCCAAAGAGTTAACAGGCTACAAAATATGGTCTGGCTTCTATCATGACTCAAATACAGATCTTTTGCTTTCAGAGGGTTCTCAAGCATTATCATAATCCAGCCACCAACGGTATTATATATGCTTTTTACTTCATACTTCACTAATGTTGCCCCGCTTATCACAACTGCAATATGTATATCACCACCATCTCGCACACGACTTCATAGCATCTTTTCTAACTCTGACTGCACACAGTCACAAATATCCAGGAGACTGATAGTAAGTGGAGAGAATTCAAATGGCTGTATAATAATTTAAATGAGTTGGAACAGAAGTTAATTAGTTTAAATTTACTTACAACAGTTTCCACCTCTGACTTTAGAATCCTGAACTGGTAAATATGCGTAAGTACATGTGTTATAATGCGGTAATAATCAAAGCTGTTCAACAATCGTGATATTGGTACATGCATGTCCTGCTTTTTAAACACATCTAGAAGTTCATGGTTGAAGTTTGCTAATCTTAAGTGCCGAAAGTAATTGAGGTATGCATATTTTTGTACCTCTCCAGATGGAACTTTAGGGGACAGCACGGGTAACTTGCGGGTGTCCTGAGGCTCACCCGTACCCATACCCGCCCAAACCCGTACCCGTGCACCCGCGGGTATTATTGCCGCGGGTGTGGCGAGTTTTTCATTAACATACAACGACAGTCAACGAAAAACTATGTAGCATTATACACAATGTATTTATGTATTGAAATACAGTAACGATACATGTAGCAATACTAGACTGCAGTCAAGTTGCTTGTGAGGTAGGGTTCTGTAACAAGCCTATTACTATCCAATGGAATGCAAGGGCACTAAGTAACACGAATGAGGGAGGATGTGGTGTAGCAAACCTGGCGGCATTGGATGAATTTCGGAGGTATTGAAATGAAGTTAGAAGCATTGTAACGACCTCCGCCATTCTTGAATGAAGCTGGAGATGCTGAAATGAAATTGGAGATGTTGGGACGATGTTGGAGTCTTTAGAAGGAAGCTGGAGGTGTTTAAACGATGCTGAGACGTTGAAACGAAGCTAGAGGTGTTGAAATGGTACTGGAGACGTTGGGACGAAGCTGGAGTCTCAAAAACGAAGCTCGAAGTGTTGGAACGATGTTGGAGACCTGGAACGAAGCTGGAGGCGTTGAGAAGATACTGGAGACGTTGGGATGAAGCTATGAGTGTTGGAACGATGTTGGAAGCCTGGAACGATGCTGGAGGCGTTGAAACGATACTGGAGACACTGGTACGAAGTTTGAATCTCCAAAACGAAGCAGGAGACGTTGGAACGAAGCTGTAAGTGTTGGAACTATGCTAGAGACCCTGGAACAAAGCTAGAAGTGTTGAGACGATGTTGGAGTCCCTTAAACGAAACTGGAAGTGTTTGAACGATTTTGGAGTCCTTAGATCGAAGTTGTTGGGGTTTAAACAATGTTAGAAACATTGAAATGAAGCTGGAAGGGTTAGAGCATTTGGAGACTGGAGGGGAAACTTGAGAAGTCGGATAAACCATGTCAACACCATCTCATATTGAACCATGTCAACAACATCTCATATTCTATCTTGAAAAGACCTAGTAGGTACTAGGAGATTCATGTCGATGACCTGAAACTGTGATGAGAAAAGAGAAAAGCAGACACATTGATGAGTTGGGAGGAGGGAGATGGAAGTTGGATGGAAGCAAGATGGAAGAACCTGACAAGAAGCCTGGCGCAACGCGTTAGATGGATTGATCACGCTATGTCACACATTTACACGACTTTTGAAAGGCTGGAATCAGCTGCGAATTGATAAAGAAACACAATAGAACATAAAATGAAATATATAATGCACTTTAATACATACGGGTACCAGTGGGTTGCGGGTATCCAAACACTGACCCGTACCCGCACCCGCCGGTACCCGTACCCGTAACCCGTGCCATTCCCTAGATGGCAGCTTTCCTTCCACTTCAACGTGAACAGTGTCAATAATTCTAGCGTGACAACCACATGCCAGAAGAATATGTGCCTTTTCTTCATGAAGGTAAAAGTCTCGTGACCTGGAGACATCACTCAGAAAGTCTTTGAAAGAGGCATGATAAAATCTTATTTTTTCACCAAGTTGATCAGGACCCGGTAGTGACATGATAGAATGAAGATCCACAACTGAAAGTTTCACCATGCTTTTCTGGCAACCAAGGAAAACAGCAAGGTCACTGGAGCTTCTTATCACACTTCCACCATTAGTACTAGAATTGGAATAGGCAATGATTTGAAGTATGAGGGAAATAGAACTGTATCCATTTAAGGCATATAATGAATCCAGCTGGAAGTAGGGAGAATTGCCTGACTCATCTAATCTGGACATACTTATTATATTCTGGAGTCTTTCGATTAGATCTTTTCTATCATCTGAAACATATTTTATGACAGTGGATGCATAGATAAATTGTCCAGAAGATCTTTGGACTAGTTTTTTTATATCTTGTAGTGATGGCCAACCAGGAGTTTCTGAGATATGGTCTGCCAGAGTATGTGATTGCTTGATTGTGCTGAACTCACTTCTGAGGTAGGTCTTGATATCTTTATCCGGTTCATAATATTCATCAAGAGTAAGACAACAATTCTTGACATGACTAAATGTTTTTTGGATTACTTGTTCTGGCCTGCTTACAATAAGAACCTGAAGGCGAAATGGAAGATGCACAAGGATCCTAGCTATGACTGTAATGATGTGTGATTGTGCTACTTGTCCAGTGCACTCATCTAAACCATCAATAATGACTAGGTGTGGGATGCTTGGCATAGGAGACAATTTTTGAGCTTGTTTCAGTGGATCAATGACTAAATGTATCATTTGTACTTCCATAGAATATTTCAATATCGCCGGATTATGCTCAAGCTTAGTGATTATTGACGCTTTTGCTTCTGGTATTTTCACTGCGATATCATATGTAATGGTCGGCACCAGCAGCTTCCCGTTATCACGTCCATTCCCAGCCGTTCTTGAAAAGAAAAAGCTTAAGAGGAGTTTATTTTCTTCGTGGCACTTTTCAGCTATTGTTTGAGAAATAGCAGACTTCTCCGCTCCGGCAGGTCCTTTCAACCACATCATTTGTTCCTTCGGGTTTACCGAATCGACCAAACTCATTATATCACCGATGACGGCCTCTCTAGTTTCTGGGTGGCATTTCGGAGCATCGAAGCGTTCGTCAGATTGATGACCTGCACCTATACAAGCGGCCTTCAGAAGTTGGCTTAGGCCTGTAACATATCATCAATGCATGCATTGACTCGTCATGTCCCAAATAATGCACACCTTGTTCGTTTCCCACGCGTACGCTGTTATCGACAGCATGAAAATGATTGATGGAGAAGTCGCGCGCACGTTCGAAGGTTTGCATTCTTGTTACTGCGCAGAATCCTCACCGATCGATGGATTAGGCTGGGGAAGAAAGGGAAAGGATGGGAAACGATCTGGGAACAGCGCTTCAATTTATAGAATTGTTGACACATGCGCCTGCGTGTGATCGATCATCATCTGTCAAATACATATGTCACTGATACCGTTATCATAACTACACCTGCTGTACAATAGTGTTGCCGGTGAAGCGATATCGTACTATGTCCAGTGCTCTGCCGCTCCTTGGGACACTATCACTCCTTGGGACACCTGGCCATACCTCTTTCCTTACTCACCTGTTTACCCTGAAACTTCGTATACATATTAGAATAGGACTATACCCATACAGAGAAAAATAAGAAAAATTTCTGTAAACTGCTCCTAGAGATATGTGAAGATTAGTGTAAGATATGTGGTGATTCCAACCTTCACACAATAGTATCCAAGGATTTCAGACCGAGTCATTGCCTTTCCCATTCCCAAAATTTTAATAGGTATCATCGCTACATATATATATCTATGTACCAAATTATAATCTTAATGATGAGGAAGTGAGGTGAAAAGAAATCAAACAAGAATGGATGGGTATGTAGAGCGTGACGGAGCCTTCATCATTTGTCACTTTTCGGGACTTTGGCGCCGGTTGGTAAGGGAAGGTAACGCCTGTGACATGGGTGTCCCGAGGAGTGATTTTGCCTCGAAACCTATCCCCCATGTTACTCCAGCTTATTATTTTGTCATTGCATACTAACTCACTCCAGAACTCGGCATATCTACTCCTAATAGGCCTGGTAACATAGCCATGTACTTAGTTCGAGAGTGGAAGCAATAATAATAATTATAAATGCACATTTCAATCAGGTGTCCCAAGGAGCGGCAGAGCACTGTAAGTGTCCGGTAGTTAACCACTGAACAGTTGGGTCAACATCCTTAGTTATCGTGAAAATCACGCTGTTTATTGGAGAATCGAGATGAGCATGGTGAATCGGTTCGGAATATTCTGTTACAAGTCAACACATTACAATGGAACGAAGAAGCTTAGAGGATATTCTATAAAAGTCCCGACAAGTGTGGTTGAGCGATCTTGAAAGGGACGTGCCAGCAGGAAGGACGCAAAAGGGTTGCAAAAGGGGACCGTGCGCCGGGCGGGGGTTGTTGTGGTTCCAAGGTTATTGTCCAACAAGCGCGTTGATCCGAGGAATCCGTTTCTTGGTCTCTTCGCTTCGACCGACTGTGATTGTCAACAATGAACTACTCACTCTCAGCCAACGCCACGAATCTTACATTAAACGACAGCTCTCAATTTCTAACCTCCTTGGCATGGCTAGTCATTCTCAAAAACGAACTGACTCTAGAGTGGGCCCAGGAAGGACCTTTGGGTGGTGGTCGACCAAGGCGATGAAGTTGGGAACGGGGGAGTATGAGAGGGTTGAAGCATGATGGGTAGAAGCTGAAATGGTTCGTCTATTCTCATCGTTTCGCTGTCATGGGTACTAACACTAATTAACTACCATGTTTAGCTGCAGCGGGTCCGCAAGAGGCGTCGCTTCCATCCTTCGACATCTGCGCCTACACTCCTTAACAGCTCCGTACGTTCAAATCAATCAAGCATACCTCACGCTACCCCTCAATATTACCCTCGTCGTGCCTTTCAGTGAGGGTGCTTGTGGCTCTTGAAGATAGTAAAGTATATAAAGATGGTTGAGAGAACTTATAGTTAGCAAGGTTCGTCCAATCTTCTCTTTGCTTGATAGCGTGCTTATGTTTTGCGGTGATAGCTGCGCTCATATTTACCGAATGTCATCGACAGTTGAACATCAGACAGGTTCGTTACCAGCTCATTCACGCAGTGACTTAACTCTCCATCGAGTCATAACTTGCACCTCCGACATCAGCGAGTGGATGCTACAACAGCTCGTAGCTCACAGTCCGATGGAGAAGTTTTCGAACCCGACGCACTCCAAGCTCTTGCGGTATGGAATGCTCTGTTATAGGACTCTGGGATGGGATAGTTGGTGGTGAGATCGACGCGTGCAGCGAGTTACCGGTGTAAATGGTTGAAATGGTTCGTGTGTCGCCCTCCTTCGTCAGGATGTCATACTTACCTACATTGCGCTGTAGCTGCGCCCCAGAAGGGCTCATACAGTTCTTCCCTGTAGCAGTGCGCTAAGCGTTAGCCTCACTCGTGCACGCCTCCATACGCACATATCATCAACGTCAGCTCAGCGTGTCTTTTCTACGCACCTCAGAATCCAGATCATATGAGCAACTTGTATCTCTCGTCCATCCTCGCGAAGGACATAGCTATGTTTCCGTGATTGGAACGCGGGAGGCCCTGGGGGCATAAAATAGAAGCACTGCGGACGTGGTTGCGAGACGGACTTGAACGAAGACATACTGAAGTACGAGTGGGTGAAGAGCGGATTGTACTGTTTAGTGTTGTTTAGGCGGATGGGGTCAGGTGGGAGATTGGGAGAGAACCATTTACGCCACAGCTTGTGGGGTGTGGGTGTGAAGTTTTAACCTCCTAGCGAGCTATGTTTAGCAGAGGTGTATATGTCTTCAGGGACAATCATAATCAGTGCTCGACATCGACTAGCATTGCAGCGACCTTGAGCGCCGGTCGGTGTTCATAGGTCTTTGTCGGGATAGCAAGCTCGTCGCGGTCCTATTTGAAGCAATCCATACGTTTTATGGTCGAAGTTCTTAACTGGCACCACACCGCGAGAATATCACGTACTCACTTCTAGTTTTATTCCACGCCAACAGCTGACAGTCTGTTATAGACAAGGTCTCTCATGGTATATCACTATCTCCCCTCCTGACCAACTCGCAGAAGAATCATCGCAGTTAAATACGTGCTAGTGAGCTCTCAGGCCCAGCAGCCTGAGGGTTTTCAACGTCTTCCTCTGAACCTCTTTTCACGTTGCTTTCACGCGTCAACCATGTCCGCTGCTCCAATTCGCAGGCACAACCATGACATAGAGAAGAGCGCCGTCACGCAGAATGAGGTCTACAACCCCACCTCTGGCGGAGATCCTGTAGCGTACAAACCCTATCCTAGCAGAATAGCCAACCCCGCACCAGTGTGGGTTTCTTCATCGTTCTAAAAAGCCTTTAACTGACAGCAATGCTCTACGCAGCGGTTTAATCTCCTTCGCGTCGACCTTTTTCATCCTCTCGTTGTTCAACCTTAATACGCGTGGCATCCATACTCCAAACCTCGTCGTAGGAATGGCTATCTTTGCTGGTGGTCTGACCCAGTTTATGGCGGGAATGTGGGAGTTCGCGCGAGGAAACACTTTCGGAGCAACTGGTCAGTCAACGGTACCCCTATCAATGATCCGTCTGCTTTGTTCACCGGTGCTAATCCGGAACTCTGATTATAGCTTTCTCATCGTACGGTGCATTATGGATGTCGTATGGCACCATTTTCATCCCAGGTTCTGGGGTAATCGCAGCGTATTCTGACCCAACCGAACTGAACAATGCTATTGGAATCTACCTTATAACCTGGGCTATGGTTACCGTGATGTTCTTGTAAGCCAAAGTTCCTTGAATTGTTCGTCGCTGGTCCTGACGTAACATGAACCTTAGGCTTACTGTTATTCGGAAAAACATCGCTTTTGCTTCCCTGCTCACGTTTCTCGCTGTGTCTCTTATGGTACTAGCAGCTGGTGCATGGACTTCTAAAGCCTCGTGAGTTGTGCTTGTGTCATACGTGTTGCAGATGATTGATTAGTTTTTATCTCAGTGTCACAAAAGCTGGCGGAGGCATTGGTATCGTAACATCCTTGATCGCGTATTATATAGGCGTAAGTGAGCTTCTGTCAGCAGAGAAGAGGCCTGTCTTCCGACTACCCCTGGGGATACTACACGACTAGAGAAGTGAAGTGAAGACTCTGGTTGTACGACCTTACGAACATCGACGTTAATGTGTGTATAACGATTAGGTACACATAGTATGGTTATGAAATATAACCTGTTACATATAATTCTACTAAGTATGTCCGAGATATTTGTGGCTTCGAAGGACTGAGTGAGGCAGTAGGCGATGTCAGAGTATGGATCTGTTAGTTCTGGCATACGAGACACGAGGCTGTGAGATCGAGGGATTTCCTGTCGATGTATATCGAGAGTTTTGGTTTAAACAGACCAACGTGTGCGGTTAGTAGATCTTTATATCAAAAAATTTCAGTAAAAGGTGAGTACTTATTACTTAATAGGTATAAAACGGAAAAGGATACAAACGTACTTCAGTGAACCAACCTTGAACGTACCTATATTTACACCTCGTATCGCTAGTTCAACCCCATCTTAGACCAGCACTCTTAATCGCAGATAGAGACTCCCTCGTCCTAGCGTGCGTTGTGTCTCCTAGAAGAAAAAGCTTTGTCGAAAGGAAGGCGACGGCTGGCGACGGGAACTGACGGGAACGTCGGGCGTGCGCGTGTTGTTTGGTTCTAACGTGCTTGCTCAACAAACACGCTGGTCCGGACCCAATCCGGACCACCCGTCCGGTCGCTTGGGGGCGTTGTGGTTTTAACTTTTGGTTGTTCACTACGTTTATCTTCCCTTTAGCAACTTCTACACTGTCACTGTCAAGAACAGAGCTGCTCGCCATCGTAACTCCCATTCACTGCTTCGAAACTACTCGAATCTCAATGGCGTGCTCTTGATACACCCACCTTCCCCAACCTCCAAGTCATGGACGTACTCATTCCATTCACCACCAGCAGCCAAACCGTGTCCAGGCTTGCTCGGAGAGTTAACTCTCGTTAGCGAACCTCTCCACATGTTGATCCATTTCCACGCCAGCAGGGAGCGATGGCATCTGTGCTGCGTTCTCCTCGCCCTCCACCAATGTACGCGCTTTCTCAACTCCGTACATAGTCCGGACAACCCAGCAACAGGACTATAGCTTCATACTTATCACGGGCCACTGCCTGTTCACCATTCACAATCACTGTTTCCAGAGCGTATGGTCAATCAAAAAGGATTCGTGCGGCGTGCCCCATGGTCGGGTCTGGAGTAGGAAGGTGTGATAGTCGCGATGTGTTGATGCGTTCGTCGGGTTTCTTCCTTTCCTTACATGCCATGCTAACGTACTGCGACTGCAGCTGCGCTCGCATTCGCTTACTGTCAAACAGGTTCATCCCAGGGGCTGGCGGTGCGGAAGTAGGCGGTTCTGAAGGATCGGTTAGTGGTGGGACTTTGGGCATAGGTGATCCATGAATACGGATCAGGGGACGAGGAAGTGCAAGAGGGATATATTCATAATTGCGAAGGAAGGGCAGGTCCGTCTTACTCTCTTCGTTTCGCTTCTATATATGGTGCTAATGCAGCTTTCTACTACCGGTAAATTCAGCAGATGTCACTGTTTGCGTGAAGCCGCCGTTCCTTCGGTGCCTTGTACTTTGACGCGCGCACCTTGTACTGACCATGCTTCCACCCAACTACTCTGCACCCACGTTCCCTTACGTTTCGAACTCTGAAAACATGCCTTACCCTACCCCACCTTCGCGCTCGAGGAGCGCAGCTCCCTTCTTCAACTCTGCCACGTCACGAGCAGGCGCCCACCACGAACGACAATCGGTATCGTTGTTGAACGCAGCGACAGTTAAACGCCTAGGAGTAGGCTCTTGGGGAGGACCTTCAGCTGATTTGTGGACCTTGGAGGAAGCTGCCGAGAGTAGACGGAACTTTGGCCTTAAGATTAACCGGTAGTTTATTCTCCTATGTTTACTGGATAATCTGCTGATATTTTACCTGGGTAGGTCCGAATCACATCGATAGTAGAGCAGGGAACTTACGTTAGGATGTAGGTGGCTTCGGAGAGCTTTCGGGATTATGGAAGTAGAGGCGAAGGGAAGCG
>JASFCZ010000157.1:0-14551 GCA_036937155.1 Cyathus pygmaeus
GAAGAGACAAATCACGTGAAAATGTCACATTTGTCACGTCATGTGAGGATGGTCGGGTATGTATGAGGTGTATCTTATCTTGGCGCTGATATCTCGCCCAGGTTCGTTTCGCAAGTCACCCCACCATTCGATACACCACTAAGTTGTAGCCCTTAGGAAGTGTAGGAGTCCTGAGATTAATTCATGATATCCTAGCTCACGCAACACTGCACATGCAGACGATCAAACGACGGTAACCAGACGGAACCTTGACCAACCTGTAGGCTGCTATGGGAAACAACGGAATCGTTGTCATGCAGGCCGGCGGCGAGTGACGTCACTGATTAGAACAGGATTTAGGCACTATTGCGCATAGCTCGGGGCGCGGGTAAAGGCAGGACTTGGGCAGTACCAAGACAGGACCGTCTCTCCCGTAGAATCCCAGGCTTGACAATTTCATCTCCATAATGCATATACGTAGGTATGAGTTAAACACTACCCATAGAAGATCCTAATTTGAAGGCTGGCAGCCTAGTTCGTGCCTAGTACTTACAGTACTACTCGTTAGTGTATAACACGGAATGCCGCGGTGCTTAGGAACTTGTGTCATGTTGGGTGATGTGGGTGAATGTGGGCTCAGAAGCAGAACTTGACGTACCTGGCCTTGTCCGCGCTCAGAACCCTCAGATATGTCATTTCCTATGGGTGATGAGGAAAGAACAATTCGTTTAGAAAAAGAGTACCGTTGGTAGCTGATATGGCAGCTGAAGCAGATCTGCCTAACCTCGATGAATGGGTGATTCTATCGTCCAGATCCCTGAGCTCGAAAGCTGTACCGAACTTCCCAGCTCCACAGCTGGACAGCGTAGTAGATTTTGATAGGATACAAATGCTAAATGCTGAGATTCATCTGCCTTAGGGAAGGCCAAGGAGAGAGGAAAGGAGGAGATATTCGGTGGGAAGGTGTCGGCTGCTCTTGTTCTAAATATAGACTATAGGGTGCTTGAGGCGGTGACAGTGTGGACAGTGCACGTCATAAGCACCTCGGGATAGAGTACGACGGACTTTAAAACAGTTCATATGCGCTGCATGTCATTGTAGAGATTTGCTAATGTTCGTCCGTTCCGAGAGCTGTGCAAGGAATTGCTATTTGAGATTGGTCAAAAATTCTGCCTCCGCGGTGTAGAAGGCCAGGTAGTGATTCACCCACGTGCACTACCATCGGTCACTGACCAAAGCTTTACGCTGAAAGAGGTAACATTGTGTTCTGTTGGGCAGGTCCGAGTGAGGGCTGTAAGAAGGAGGTTCTGAATATAAGCCGGAAGATTTCTGGTGGAGAATCAAACAAATGGTCGTAGGCTTAAATCGACGATGATTCCCCAAAAAATCCCTCCCAGGGCATGCAGACACACAATTACCCACACACGCACTCAGACATGAGCCTGATCACTGTGGGAGGCAATGTGCACGACCTCATCAAGTGACGCATTGAAACTCAACGACATATGATACATGTTGGGCAGAGGGTCGTACTCGATGAGACGACGCAGACAATGAGAGGAAAAGGGAACGACCTCTCTACTGCCCGAACCAGCATCTACCTTCGATATACCGAAACAAAACAGGAGCACGCACCCGTTCTTTCCTCTAGTAGCTCTCGCAGGCGTGTACTACGTACAACCAGCCCATCCGTCGGCGCACGTAAGAAAGCAAAGAGTGGCAGCCAGCGTGCGTTCGGTGATGGTCGAGGGCCGAGGTAAGGTTGAACTACGGGTCCAAGGTGCATGCACTCGCGGCAACTATGGCCTGAGTTGTAATGCACAGAGTTTCTGTTTTGGTTCGACTCGGCTGGGCGAGACTGGGATTGTCAACACGTTAAACTTTTACATGAAAGACGTAAGCACTCACTTGTCCAACCGTCACCCGAACCATCCTACGATCTCCCTTCCAATATTTGATAGCTGTGGTCAATAAGAGTCTAGATTCACGATAGGCAGTTCTTGTACTTATCACGGAGGTGCAGTGGAGTGTCTTTAATGGATTTGACTTGCTCCGGACTCGTAGTCATATCAAGGGGGCGTTATCCGCACTCGAATCCCCGACATGCAGCTTGACGCAGCGGCAAATCGTAACTTCGTCTTCCTTAGGAACAGTGCCCTGCACAAGGACGTCAACTGAATTCAATGACACCCGTACCCATAGCAAGCACTCACATAGATATATCCGAGACCAAACTCATTCCTCATACGATTTCTGTTATCCACCAATTCCTACTACAGGAATTACAAACATCCCGTCCGTTGGCACAGGTAGGTAAACTTCTGGTGTCAAGGTGAACAGCTCCACAGTGGTATGGGTTCGCCCTCGAAGTGGACTTGATGTACCCGGACTTGGCTGGGGACGGAAGACTTTGACGGGGACAGAATATCCGAAACCATGATACAGCTTCATACGGGTCGAATGAGATGGGTTGTGAGTTCATAAATGACGGCGAGGACGGAAACCAGGATATCGCTCCCGGTGTCGCACAGTATATAGGCAGATGTAGCCCTATAAGAAGGGGAAAGATTACATTGGCGGCCACGAGTGCGGTATCGTAGAAGCAGGATGCATCGTCATAGCCCAGCTTCCGACGCCCAAACCTGCACCACTACAGGCGTTTGTTCATACGACGAGGCAGAGCATGGTGCTCCCAAGCAGGATCGATGTTCCCGACCTGGGAAAACATCCGTTATGATACTCGACGTAGCGTTCAAGTGAGGCCTAGCTTCGTTTCGTTTGATGATATGCCCATCGATAACACGTGGTTCGTATAATGCTCCCAACAAGCTCTAGTCGATCGATGACACGCCTTCCGAGAGTAAATGTTCACTGTTATCCGAGCCTGTGTACACTAATCCAGATCAACTTCGCCCACAGAGACGAGGCAGAGCACGGCGCTCCCATGCAGAATTGACGTGCCCGACCTGGGGATACATCTATCATGATACTAGACATAGCGTTCAGGCAGGGAGCAGCTTCGTCTTCCTAGGACTGGCACATCGATCACACCTCGTACCCTACCAGAGAACGTCGACCTCAGTCAATGACACCAGCACCCCTAGCAAGTACTCACTGAAATCCGAGACTAAGCTCATTCTTCGTACGATTACCCGCTCTCCGTGCTCCCCAAGTTCCTACATATGAACACCATTGTTACAACCAGTCCGTCCATCGGCGCAGGAGGGAAACCTTTGAGTAGAGTGAATGGCGAGGACAGGTATTGAGAACTGAGACGCGTGGCCGTACATGTTGAACGTCGAGGGTCGCGGTTGATATGGTGGCAAATGCTTTGCAACATTCTCATTTCTATGAAAGGAACGGGACTCGGAGCTCTTGCGCTCCCCTATCCCAGTCAAAGTTAATATTTGGATTTTCGGAAGTAGCATAATCACCCACCCTGGATTCACTCGTCCACTTGAACTGCGATCTGCTCCCAATGGACTATAGCTCCACGAGAATGCCTAGCTTGGGGTCCGATGGCACTATAAAAAGGCGATGAGAACCAATCGGGCGTTCATTGACGTACAGGAACGTCAAGATGTACGTTGAGCGTTGAGGTACGGGGGCTGGAAGAGCTGGCAAGAGTGATTCTCCGTACGTAATAAACTTGAATCTGGACAATAATACTGTGTTGTGACCCGGTACGAAGCATACTCCTGGATAAGAAGAACGTCAACGAGTGGATTTACCACTATAGCATAACCGCTCACCAGCACCACTACCCTGAACCCATCCTACAACGTCTATCGCCCAATTTTCGACTAGCTCCATGATAAGGCCTAACATGTTTCCCAACGGTGCAGTAAAAAGGTGATGAGACCCCAGCGGACGCTCATGGACGTACACGGACCGTCGAGGTATTGGTTGAACTTTGAGGTACGGAAACCGCAGGGTTTGTTAGAGGAACGGGCGAGAGCGGTCCATACGGATGGACTTGAATGACGGACGATTGTGATACGTTGTGAGCCTGGCCTCAAGGTACGCAGCGTACTCCTGGATGAAAAGACGTCAACGAGTGGATTTGATACTACGGCCATAATACTCACCTGCACCGCGTCACCCGAGCCCATCCTGCAATCTCCCATCCCGGGGATCCTAGATTTATATAGACTTGTATCCTCGACGTCGATGAGAACAATGAGATATGAGACACCTGTATCCGAATCAAAGTTAACATTCGGATTCGCCCATGCAGTATTAGTAGCACCCTCCCCGGATTCACTCGTCAACCTGAACTACAATCTTCCCTCCCAGCTCCATGAAAAGGTATAGCGTATTGTCCAACGGTGCTGTAAGAAGGCGAAGGGAACCCAGCAGGCGCTCATGGACGTGCATGGACTGGCGATTTACAGAGCTGAATGTTGAGGTACGGGAGATGGAGGAGCTGGAGGCGTTAACGAGCGCGGTCATCCGCGCGGATGAGCTTGAATCACGGTACGCAGCTTCCCGTACTCCGGGATGAGAGAACGTCAACGAGCGGATTTACCACTATAGCATAACCACTCACCGGCATCTGTACCGCTTTCCTCGAACTCTGAACCCATCCTACACTCTCCCGCCCAATACTCAAAAGGCATGCATCGGGGGAAGGTTTGTACACTGGTTTTTGTCTCCTCGATGTTGATGATAAGGACGGAACTCGCGACTCCTGCGCTCCCTATCCGAATCGAAGTCAGCATATGAATTTCCCCATACAGCATAATCACCCACCCCAGACTCTCTCGTCCATCCGAACTACAATCTCCCCTCCCAGTGTTCGACAAGCTCTGCGAGAAGGTCTAGCCCGTTGTCGAACAGCGCCGTAAGAAACTGAAGAGAAACCCCTGCTAGCGGTCGTCGATGTACTGGGACCAACGAGGTACGAGCCTAGGGGATGCAGTGTGCTGGAGGAGATGACGAGCGTGGACCTGACATTGGGCGGTAGTGCTGATGTGTTACCTGCTCTTAAGGTACGCAGATTCCTACTCCTGGACGAGAAAGACGTCAACAAGTGGATTTTCCACTACAGCATAACCGCTCACCAGTACCGCGTCACCCGAGCCCTGGGCCTATCCTACAATTTCCGCCCAACGCCCCTGGGGCTGCAATGAGTGCTGGAGAAGGTGGTGAGAGTGGTTATCCGTACAGAAGAATATGCTGCATTTCAATTTGGCCGTAAGGTGCGCAGCTGGATGTCAAATACAGAAGTAAAGTCAATATTAAATTTGCGTATACGTACTGCAAAATAACTTACCCTGTATTCACTCGTCCAGCCCTCCCATCCCAATGTTCGACGAGCTCCAATAGAAGACCTAGCCTGTTATCCAACAGCGTTGTAAGAAGGCGAAGAGAAGCCAGTGGGCGGTCGTGGATGTACTGGGGCCGTCGAGGTAGAAGTCGAACGTTGAGTAACAAGGGCTGGAGGTTGATTTCGGATGATAATAATGTGTTGTGGCCTGCCCTAAAGGTACGCAGCGTCGCGTACTATTCGATGAGAAGAACGTCAACGAGTGGATAAGTTGAAACTATGGCCGGCCAAAGTACTCACTTGTACCACTTCCCTGAACCCATCCCACCCAAGCCGTACACCGGGGATCCGAGGTTTCTACAGATTTGTCTCCTCAATGTCGATGAGAAGGACCGGGCTCGGTTGCACATTAAGGTACGAGCCTGGGGATGCAGTGTACTGGAGGAGGTGACGAGCGCGGTATCCATATGCATGGACTTGAGATGGACGGTAGTGCTGAGGTATGACCTGCCCGTACTCTGAGAAGGACGTTAACGTCTCGATATGCCACTACAGCAAAGAAAAAAGCACTCACATGTACCGCGTCAAACGAGCGGCGAGGACATCTTACAATCTCCCGCCCAAATGCTCCTGGGGCTGTAATGTGCGTTCGAGAAGCTGGTGTAGGCGATTCTCCACACCGTGCGTTGTGGCATGGCCTGAAGGTACGCATCTTGTTACTCTAAGATGAGAAGGACGTCAACGCCTGGATTTGACACTACAGCCAAAGTACTCACCCGCACCACGTCACCTCACACCATCCTACGATCACCCAGCCCAACGTTTGAAAGCGGTACATGAAGGATCCTACGTTGGCGGTAAGCAATCATTAACCCGCCTACGTACGACAAAAGAGGTGCTTACAGTAGAAGGTCGCGAGTGTATGCTTGGGAAAGGATGAGTATATCCGAGCGGGCCTTTGGGAGGTAGTCGGGACGTTGGAGTCGATATGGTGTTGCATGCGCACAAGTCCGTTCAGCTAGAACTGGGCTGGATGTGTAATGTAAGGCATGCATTTGGGAAGGGAGTGGGGGAAGGAATAGAGCGGAGGACGATGATGGGAGCGGATAAGGTCGAGGTGCTGACGATATCGACTCGAGGAACACAGAAATCCCAGTCGCAGACGAAGCTTCGACGGGGGTCGAACTAAGTGATGTTAGTTAAAGAGGACAGGGAGTGAATAAGGAAGAAGAGGGAAGCCGCATGAGGACGGGGAGTGGATAAGGAAGACGAGGGAAGCCGCACTCTTGCGGAGTTGGATAGTGTACAAGCAGATGGGGCCTCCTCACACATGGGCAGGGATGGAAAAAGGACGCATAACGAGCATACATGCAGCGAACCCTCCCCTCATTTGCACCTAAACCCACACGCGCTCTCCTACCACGAGGAAGCACACCACGGTACTCCCATACAGGATCTATCCCAGGATTCAGCCGACAAAAACTCTATTGAAGCGCGATGTAGCATACAGACGGGGCGCACTACGAACACGGGCACAACCACCCCAGCCAGCACGACATCCTACGAGAACCAACGTTAACGCGCATACAGTCGAAGAAAGTGGCACCCACCCATTATTCCATCCCATCAGCCTTCACCAGACGATCGCCCTCCCTCCTTCTCCGTCCTACAGTTCCTACAGTTCCTACAGTTCCTACAGGTACTCGCTCCAGGTCCAACCTGTCGATCCGTCTGCGCGCGCAGGGGAAGTAAAGCATAGCGGACACAGACTGACACAGGACGAGACAGTGCGGTCGCGAAGGTACAGGTCGGGGGCGTCGAGGGGCGAGGGGCGTGCTACGTTGAGAACAGGAACGGGCGCGAACGATCGAGACACATATGGGTTGCGTTGTATTTCATGCAATGTACACTGTTTTAGTATAGCGCATTGCTGTGGCAGCTGTGCGGATCCTGCCAGTGCGAAGTCTGTGTCAATGCTGTGTTAGTACTAGAAGCATGCGGCATTGTTGCTTCATAGGTACTGACTTACCACGTACGGCGGCTGTGTAGATTTGCGATGTTGGCATGTGGATAGCCTTCGTTCGGTATGTGTGTTGGAGAGCGGGGAGCTAGGGGGAGGAGGAGAGGATCGATGCTAGAGGATGGTCAGAGACACAGGTGAGGTTGGGGATGTGCGATCATCCGGATGACGAGCAGATGCATTGTGGCGGCTGATATCCAGTGCTGTTACGAGTATGATGCAGAAATTGAGATGTATTGAAGGAATCCTTCGAGCTCGTCGTGGTGGACGACGAGAAGAGAGGTTCGTCAACATGCGTGATGTTGATCTAAGGTTCAGCGTATGATTGGATGCCAGATATTCCCACGTCCTCAACGCTTGCTCCTGGACCCACACACGATGGCGTTTACCACTCAACGACGCAGCTTCCTCCTCCGACACGTCTACATCTACGTCCGGCCTATCGTACTCCATTGACGCGCTGTACGGGTGTACGGTAGCCGTAATCGTATGGAGCCACGGAAGATTCACGAACGGTACGGGGTTGAGCCGTCAGAAACCGTATGTCGACGGATGCACGCCCTGCCTTTGACGTTGCATTGACTTTTCACGCTTTATGAGCGCAATGGCGATGGCAGGGTCTTCTTCTGCGCATTTTGGTGAGTCCATTGCGCGTCTTTTATGTCTTATCTTTGCTCATCATCCGCATTTCTCGCCAAAGTCCCATCTGAGAACTGGGACGGCGACTTTGAATTCCAACCACCGACAAATACGACGAATATCAACAATACCAACAACACCAATAACCAACATACACGCTCACCATCGACCCCGCGGAGAACACACACACACAACTCTGTGACACGACTTTCATTCAGTGCTCACGCCAACGTCCACGATGCCCCGCCTAACGACTTTGAGCCGCCCCTTCCGACTATCGTACACGCATGTCCACCGCCAGCAGCGCGTGGAAAGAGGATTGGGACGCAGATTCCCAGCGCCCTCAATCGCCAGCATCACCATCTGGTGATATATCACTGACATCTCCAGTATCTCCGCTCTCCCCGCCAACTACCTCAAACAAGCGTGCGCAGGCCGCCGTTGTTCCTCCTGTTCCACCGCCTCTGCCATCTACCACGGTGGAGACGGAGAACTGGGACTCGGATTTCGAGGATCATGCGTCTCCGGCTCCAACGAGTGTAGCTAAGGATAAAGGCAAATCGCCCTCTACGCCCAGTCGTCAACGGACGCCTAGGCGGAGGAAGAAGAGCGGCTCGGATGGGGTGGATGAAGGAGAGGAACAGAGCTGGGACGAGGAGTTTGGGTTGGACGTCCCTCTTCCGCCTGTGGAGCGCGAGGCAGAGGAGGGTCAGTATGGGCGCTGGGGGAGCTTCGTCCCCTACTCGAGGGAGACAGAGGATTAGTTTTGGTGGAGATGGGAGACTGGGGAATATCGAGATTTCGGATGAGGATATTACGAGACGTCCACTTCTTCAGCTCGTCCAGGACGATGTGGACTCGGATAACGATTTTGGTCTGGCGAAGAAGGGCTCAGATAAGGAGGACAAGACTGTTACTGCGTGCTCACGATGCGCCCTCGCCCTCTCTCGCTTTTCATCCACCTCATCAGGTTCTCATCCATCACCCCCGCCTCCAGTACCACCCTTCCCCTCCTTCCTCGGCTTACATCCCTCGCCCCAACAGCCCTTCCCTCGTTCCCCAACCTCAAGCATCTTTTCAGTCCCTACATCAGCAGGGGATTATACGTCTTTATATCACGGCGGCACCACGCACCTCCGCCCGAGTTTCATACGCGCTGGGAGTGGGACGCTCTCTGGGCTCTCGCCGAGTCCGCCTATACATCACGAAAGGGAGAGGAAGAGACTGAGGAAGAAGAGTCGCCCGCCGGACGTTGCTGGGACTCCCGGGGCTTTCGAGCTCGCGGAGATAGATCATGAGGAGGAGAGGTTGAGGCCGGTGCCTAGGACTCCGCCCCCTTCGCCTAGACGTGCGCCATCGTCCAGCTCGGGACATGGGCATGGGGGGATCGTTACTCCTCCTTCGAAGCCGAAGACAGCTAGCCTTGGGGGGATTCAGGGTACGCCTTCGGGCGGCTTGCTGAGTCGTATTGGGAGCGTGAAGAGGAAGTGGGCGAGAAGGAAGAAGGGGAGTTTGGCGCCTGAGGAAGTCGCGTTGGAGGAGAGTCGAAGGCGCGTTTCAGGTTTTTCTTTTCCCTGTTTTTTGATGACCGTTAGCTGAATGTCTTACTATAGACCTCGGTATGTCAGCAACTGCAGACGTACACTCAACGCCCAGGCTCCACTCCTCTGCATCATCCCTTTCCTCCTCGCAGCTCCACCAACAGCGTTTGGTGGGGCATCACCTTCGCCGTCCCCTTCTCCTGCCGTTTCGAAGTCTGCGTCTAGGGAGGATATGAGGAGGGATACAGAGAGGTCGTTCTCGAGGAGCAGGGCGAGGGGGGGCGATGTTTTGGAGGTTTTGGAGGAGAATACGAAGGTCGCGGAAGTGCAGGAGAAGGAAAAGGAGAAAGAGAAAGAGGGGACTAGGGGATTTATGGGCAGCGTTCGTCGGATTTCTCTCGTTGGGCGACATAAGCGAACGAAGAGCGGTGTTTCGCTTTCTGGAGTCGTCAAGGATTCGAATCCCCCGGTCCCCCCTTCTCCAAAGGTTCCTTCTCATTCGGCAACAGTACGTTCGAGGGATTCAAGGTCCCACCCTAGGAGCAACACGGACACTGGGAGTCAAAGGCCGAGAATGGATGCAATGCGTTCGATCAGGAAAAGTTCCGATAAGGAGGAACGTCGCCACGAACAGCCACGTACGCCGTCCAAGTCGCAGACCAAGGCGTTGGCCTTACTCCCTCCCATCGAATTACAACCTCCTTCACCGCCTCGCGGTCAAGCACAATATTCCTCTCCTCCATCCCGGGAGCCGTCATCAAGTTTCGAGCGCATGCTCTCCCCCACCTCCTCCTCGTCGTCTCCACTTACAACCCCCACTTCACCCCATACCATGTCCCCTACGTCTCCTGGAATTAGGAAGGTGTCTGGCTCCAAGACTCCTGGCTCACCTCAGAGCGTGTCGTTGGGCCGTGCTACGATCAATCCAAGTACGTCTCCTAGTGCAAGTGGGTCCTCAGCGGGTGTACCGAGGCGGAACTCGTTGGGTGACTTGAAGATCCCTGCGAGGATTAGTCAGGCGCAGGTTGGGCTTCGAAGGAATTTGGGTATGGTTAGCTGATTTGCTACTAACGTCGAACGTAAGCGTATTTTCTTTTACTCGATATCCACCGTACTAACGTTTCTTTAGAATTGAGGGAGCTTTAGAACACATACCACGCTCTCGTCGCGCAGGTGCAGTCGGTTTTGGATGCTCATGTACATACTCATGCCCAACAGCAACAACCACCTCCAACTTCGGGGCCTACATTCTTCAAGATGGGCAAGCGTTCCAATACGAACCCTACTTCTCAACTGCCGACCCCATCCTCATCGCAGCTTGCCTATCGAGAGCTCGCCTCGTCGTTCTACACCATTAACTCAAAATGCCGTATATCCTGGGAGTGTGCCGAGTTGCTTATAGAGTTGGCCACCGGTGCCTCACCAGTTCCTAGTACTACATTGTCGGTGCGGACTTCGGTGTCTCAGCAGTACCTCCCGTTAACGGATAGGAAGACGAGCAGGGAACAAGCAATCACGCTCGCTGGAGATGAGTCGAAGCCTCCCACACCCACACCCAGAGCTATTAGCTCTTCCGCCCCGAGTACTACTCACAGTCCTCCGTTGGCTAGCCCTCCGGCGCTTGCTTGGCGAGCTTCGACAGGTCGTCATGACCTGAATCATCGGCAGCTCGTACTTCTCTGGGAGATGCTCAATCGCGCCGACCCCACGCTCATGGAAGAATCGGACATACCTATTCCCGAGGAGTCGACTACATCCCTCAACGTACAGCGTGATTGGCGATGGCGAGACGCCATGAGCAGTACCATCACCCTTCCATCAACCGAGAGCGGCAATGTGGGCGGCCAGCCATCTATCATGAAGAAGAGCAGGCTGGGGATGAATGGGTTGCGCGATATGCTACGAGCTTTGAAGAGAAGTACTTCGCAGCACGACGTTCCACAACTTCCCCCGCCCTCGTCAACTTCTTTGAGCACTGAGTCATCCATGGACAGTCGTCAACGTCCTTCCACGCACGGTCGACAGCGTGCAAAGACAAGCACGGGACCTGAGTCTATGCGCTCTGATAGGGAGCGTGCAACGTCGCCTTATGGCCATCCTCCCCTCCCCAAATCATCACCTCGACGCCCTTCGCTCGCATCGATCTTCCGCCTGGGGAAGAGCAAGCCTACCCCTGCTGGCTCTAGTAGTGGCGAGTCCCGCATGGGGAGCGTTGAGCAGTTTGCCATCACCACTGGCGAAGAGGACTGGGATCGAATCGATTCAGTTACTGACCTTGATACCGCTCCTCGCGGACTCGGGATTAATTTAGATGGAATGGCTACTGTTCGCGGCAAGAAGAATCGTTCGCCCTATTATGCCCATGATATCTCAGCTGGGTATCCTTCTCGACCTGTTACTCCGAAGAGGAACGTCAGCGACTCGCAAACGTCGCTGTGGAGTGAATCTCCGACCAGTTCCACTCTCCCTTAGCGTCCGACGCGGCTATCAAATGTGGAGGAGTATTCTGGTGGACCCCAATCTGTTCGTTCATCATCCAAGCCCATTCACTCAAGGCATGGTGCCAGTCCTTCTCGTCCACCATCGCGATCTTCGAAGATGCCAAGGAGTGGTTCTGTTAGATCTATGCCGCCCCAGCCCATTGGGCAATCTCTCCCCGACCCCAAACTCGCCATGACTCCGGACAACATCAAACCTCTCCTGGAAAATACCAAGGAGGTCCACGCCCGTCTGACGGAGTGCATTATTGAGATACAATCCCTTCTTGAAAATCGGACTTAAGTTCTGCGTATCGTCATTACGTTATCTTTAGTTCTTGCGTTGTGTATCATTTTCATCTATTGTACCGCTTTCCCTGTCAATTGCTCTGTTGTTCTGCTGTCCATTATTTAGCTGTCCACCATATTTAGTGTCCCGTACCGAATATATCTTTCTTTCTACGTAACGACTTACCATACTGTAAGTTCTAACGTAACCAATCAGGGCGACTGAAGCAAGGTATGGTATGTGCAGAGGAATGTTCGCGCTTCGGCGAATGTGAAGCCCCAAAAAGTTGTTCAGAAGGAAGAAGATGGTGGTGATGAGATAGGAAAAGAAACTGTGGGCGGAGCGAGGGGGAGGTTTTGTTGGCTCGTTGATACCGGGAGATAGAAATGTTCAGATCAATCGCGCAAGGGTAAGTCCACAGCTGCTATATAACTGGCATATGAAATATGATCTTACGAATGACGTTGGTGTAGCGATGTACCACTGACCGGACAGAATATGATGAGGATATCACAAGGCAATCGTCCTATACATAGGAGAAGTGGATAAGCAACACAATTTTGACAAGAACAAGTATCATGATACATTAGCATATAGTAATAAACAGGATTTACACGTAGGATTGCAACAAATGTCCCAATACTGTATTCGGCCCCCTACCTGGCCACCCCTAGGAAGCTGGCCATGCTCATCTCCCACCTTCTACATCCACTTTCTGCTCAATTATTTGGCATCTATGTATGAGGAAGGTTTGTATCTACGTGCTCCATAAATATTTTTTCCATTGTGCATCAGGTTGTGTAGATACATGAGATTTAGGAGAGTAAGTATGAACTCAGTGCGATAAAATCCGGCTAAATCTGTCATGTATTAAATTCGGTTTATCTGTAAGTGAGATTAAGGGAAATGAAAGGGAAATCGTAAGAAAATGAAGTATGGCCAACTTCCCAGTTTTTGTGCATTCTGGAGGTTTTCTGACAAAACAACTCACAGTAGCTCTGAAAGTGTTTCAAAAATTATGATTCAAATTGCAGGATATGCAAAACTCTGATGACAAGGCGACACACTTATTGTATTTTAAATTCAACCACTTTGAGATGATTAGTTTTTGAATTTACGCTAGGGTGGCCAGGATCTAAGCCGAATACAGTATTAGTATTAAGTAAGAGCTTTAAAATTAAAGGACCGAAGAAGCAGTTTTCGCGTGGCTGATGACCCCATAAATCCGTATGATGTTTGTTTGTCCCTTCCTTCTCTTCCACCACCTCTCCTATGTTCAGAGCCATATACATTTCGTTCTTCCTCTGATCGACCCACACTCCTTTTGACTAAAAATATGGCCGGTGCCACCATTAGTTTCGATGTTAGGCAGAATGGTGAGCACATTTGGTTGCCCGTGCATTAAGTACTCGTGTTCTAACAGTATCTGTGTCGCCTTAATACAGTACTCCGACCTATAATTGCCTTGATTTACTTCCTTGCCCTCATACCGACATTATTTCGTCTTGGTTATCGTGCATGGACACACAATCTGTGGTGGGATGACTTCTGGGCTGCGTGTTCAATGGTCAGTGCTGCATTGCTATTCTCCACTTTTTTCTATTCTTCGTTCCATATGTCGGGTTCGTACGAGGTTCTCATTTCTTCGGATGAACTCATTAAAAATTTTGCATAGATGTGCGCAGCGAGAGCTACACCAATTTTATTTACATATCAACGTTAGTCGCCACAAATTTTGCTCTCTGGTGCGTTTTGTTTTCCTTTCTCAATGTTATTTGTGTACTTACAATTACAGGTCAGCGCGACTAAGCGTCGCCGTTACTATCGTCCGTGTCGTTGCGGTTGGAAAAGTGCGAATCGTTGCACAACTAGTAGCCGTCCTCTTTTTCCTTTTCTCGATTGCCCTCCTGGTCCAAAAAGTGGTGGTCTGCGGTCCACCATCAAGTTCAAAATTTCTCTGTTCAAATCCAACTTTAACAGGGTATTCTGCACTCGTTAGTAAGTTAAAGTTTCTCTATTGCCAGTGACATCGTACTCAGCTCTCCCCCCGTCAATAGCAAGCATATTAGCGGATTTATGGCTTTTAGCGGTACCTGCATACCTTCTCTGGAGGATGAACCTCCAAAAGCGCCACCATTGACTACTTCAAACCATATTCGCATGCGAAATATTTGTCCTTCCGGCCAGTTTAGTCCATAGCATTTGTTAGGGTAGTTGATACTTCCGACCGAAGGGAGGAAGTTGATATTTCTACGGATGGGTAGAGCGAAACAGAACAATGGGCTAGGGAAATCACTCCCTGGCCAACCCATTTCGCTTTTATGCTCATCAGGTTCT
>JASFCZ010000158.1:0-14545 GCA_036937155.1 Cyathus pygmaeus
CATCCCGGCCTTGTTCAAGAGATTGACCCTCAAGAGTTTTGGATTGATTTGAAACCTCACCCTGTAACCTCCGCAATTCAGTATTCATCTTAGGACCAAGTACAATGACAGTCCGCCAGCCGGCAAGCAGTGGATGACCTGGGATCTTGCTTTCAATTGAAAGTTCAACTAACCTCAACTTGACGACATCCACTTTCACTAATAGGCTACAGTTTCGGTAGCTATATTTTCACCAGATGTTGTAAGGTTTATATATCATCCACTGTAATTAGAGACAGTGCCTGATGTATATTGCACCGTAGTTACAGTCCCTATTGTATATATCACTCCCCGTAGCTTACAGTGTCCCATGGATATATCACCTATATATCATAGTCCTTATTGCATATATCACCGGTGTCCCTTGGATATATCACCTATATATCATAGTCCTTATTTGATATATCACGTCCCTATTTGATATATCACTTCCCGTAGCTTACAGCAGTGCCCCTTGGAGATATCGCGTAGGTATCACTTACTACAGCTACATTTACCACTTTTCCACTTAGTATTGGAGGGGTGCAACTTATAGTATAAGTATATAATGCAGTACTTATATATCGTCAGTGCATTACCTGCAGGGCATAATCTATCATCAGTACATTATAGTGCACGATATATTGTGAGAACGTTACTGAGCGTGATATATCATCGGTACCTTACAGTCGTTGATATATTGGCGGCATGATATATCATCAGCTGTGACGTTACAGTCGCTGATATAGTCTATACATTACAGTGCACAATATATTGTCAGAATAATGCGACGCATGATATATCATCTGTACATTACAGTCATTGATGTATTGTCAGTACACTACAGAGCATTAGTGCGTTACATATAGTCTTTATATTACAGTACATGATATATCATCGGTGTGTTGCAGTTGTTAATATACAGTCTTTACATTACAGAAGCATGTTATATCATTGGTACATTACAGTCGCTGATATAGTCTTTACATTACACTTCGTGATACATTGTGGGTATGTTAAAGAGTGTAATATACTTATTATCTATCTGTCTACGCCGTGAGGCGCCGGCGCCCGAGTAAAACCACTCGCTCACGAAGCCATCGATGCCTACTTCACCCCCACAGCCAACCGACGCGGGTACTGTTCGATCGCTGTGGGCTGACTCGATGAATAGAGCTGGGGTTTGTTTGGGTCTGACAGGCCTGGCAATCGAAATCGATCCATACACTGTCCAGGGAGGCTCATTCACGCCCGCTGTCATATCAAAGAACAACTAGTAATGCCACTTCCACATATTTTCTGAGAACCAGATGAAGTATGCAATGCAAGGAAGGAAGAAGGTGACAACAGACCTTGTTGGGATTATGAAGACAGGTGCGTAGGGAAGGGTGTGTGGGCTGCAAGGGAATCGGCAAAGCATGGATTCATCACGAATCATCAGCTTCTGCTGGGGACTCGAGATCGAAATATAGCTTACCACCGTCAATATGAAGCTAAGCCCCAATGTCCTCATGAGTCGTGATCCTGTAGAACCTCCGGTTCGCCTTCAACAATTGCTTCCAAATTGTTTCAAACCGCTGATCAACCTGTTGCTACTCCGGAGCAAATTTCGTGCAATGAGAGGCCTGTTGAGAGCTATTGAGAGCGAAGGAGGATAGAAGTTAGCCTTACATCTGCGATATGTGTGTTTTGCGTACGGCATGGAGTGGCTTGGTAATGATGGTGTGGACGGGGGGAGAAGGTGCAGTGGAGACTGTAGCCTGACTGTGGAGTGGGTTATCCATATTGTTGTTGAGGATCAGTCTGTCGCCGTCATCAACATTGATTCCCGGTGAAGATCGAGCTGTGCAATATGCCTGTTCCCATATCGGAATGAAGATGAGTAGGGCTGCGTAGCTGTATTCAACGTCCAGGAGGCGGGTAATGGTGTAGAACGAGGAAACATTCACAGTTATGAGGCAGCGGCGAGGCTGGCCTGGTATCACAGACTAAGAGGAATAGTCGTTAGGTTCGAACAGCATCCTAGAGGGGTCATAAAAGACGTGGAGTGAATGATTCACCTTGTCATTGACAACCTTCAATTCTGACAGTGTCAGCCTAACCACGTCATTTAAGCCCTTTCCCTGCCCCTGACTAAATATGCTTTGTTTGATTAGGTATAGAAGTTGCGAAGAGTTCAATATGATGCATGTGACGCTAGAGGAAGGTGGTTGAAAGATGTTGGGGGACAGTGAAGTGTTTGATGACTCACTTTTTGTAGACGCAAGCAGCCAGAGCAGCCTGTTGGTCAAGGTGCAGGGTGACCGGTGAGGCCTTAGTGGGAGGGAGGGGCCTAAGCATGCTGAGGCACGCCAGCAACCTTTTTCCCATTCTTTCCGCAACATGCGCGTAGTCTGGAATCCTGTTCCAGAGAGAGCAGAGAGTTTGAAGCCTAAAGTATTGCAGGGCAACATCTTTGAAGAAGGGATGCGCATGGATGCGCTGGCAAGGCGAATGGAGTCGATGACTTGCCGTTGATGACTCATGGGTAGAGCATGAAATCGGTTGATGGGGAATGCACCGTCGACGACTCAAGGAGAACTTCAAAGAAGCAGCTTTTGTAGCTAGCTGGGGTCTCAGTCTGGGATTAAGGTGTAAATTGAAATTGAATTATGTTACACGATATACGTACTTAGGCTACATACAGTTCATCTACATACGGTTTACCTACATAGTAACAACACCCTCTACCCAAATCTTCATACTTTCCAATAATATCTAATCATGATCTGTGAGTCAGTGACAACCTCAACAATGGTGAAAAATGTGAACACACCTGTAACCTGTCTCTTAACGCAAACGACGTACGCAGATACGATAGAATTTAAATGAACTAAACAAAAGTATAGTTAGTATTGACAAGCAAAAGACCACCGTTCAGTATGAACATACCTTTACGAACAGAGAGGGATCACGAAACACGTTGGGGAAATGTACTGAACTGTATAGTCAGTATGACTGCAATAGATAACCTTAACAGAAACTTACCATCACCTGTACATACATCGCCCCAAGGACGTACAGCCCATAGAATGCACAAACTGAATGAAAATCGTTAGTTTATACATTGTCTTAGAAAAATAATGAAACGTCCGACTTGGGGGTGTGTTGTGACATTATGTACGACTTTGAAGGTGGTGATAGGAGCTCGGGCTCCGGAGCAAGCAGATATAAAGCAGGGGTAATGAAATGAAGAGGAACAACGATGTTGGCTAGGTCGAAGGCGAGCCCGGAGGGCGAGTGAAGGAAAGTGTTTGGGTGGAAAAGGTATTATGAGTATGTACTGTACAGTTATACTTAAGTTCGAACTCAGACGTGGCGAAACCCAGACACGCGCACGAGGAGTGCTTCTCCCGGTAATTCATCCTCGTGACTTTCTCAAATACCAAATGATTCCCTACTTTAACGGTGACAGGACAAGAATAAGGTATATATTATATCTAACCAGTTTTACAACGTAGGTAGACAGGTACAAAAGGTTATGTCAACAATGTAAGTAGTAACTGTAGATACCGATTAATCTAAAACCACTATTGATGCAAAAAAGAGACCAGGCAAGGAGTATCAAGATTGAAGAGAAGGTGTCTAACGTTTACCGGCCTGTACCCTGGGGCATTTGGCTGTCCTCGCCTTCGTGTCTGGCTCAGATTCAGGCTGACGTCTTCTAGGCAAGGTACTTGCAGGCTCCTCCGTCATGCGCTGTAAGCAACCTTTAACATCCTCCAATGCCATCATCCATTCTGCTGATTGGCAAGCCCACCACTTCAAACCAATGAGCATGGTTATAAATCCATTCGGACCTCCTTTTTTAATAGAACGAAGATCATACTGACTGCTGTCAGCAAACGGCAAAGGGAGAGTATTCCCGTGCTTGACTCTTCTACCGTCTGGCTGGCAGGTGTTCCACCACGTCCTCCATTGGTCGGCAAACAAATCTGTATCGACGGTAGGTATTGCTGAATACTTACGTCCTGCGGTCATCCATTGCGATAGGGACTTTGGGCGAAGCTTTGCGCTTGGGAAGCGATGCTGGATTCAGAAAAGTCAGTCTGAAGTCTGAAGTCTTACATGAAATTGCAGAATTGCCTACCGAGGGTATCATGTGTGCAGGTATTGATGCTTCTAGGGTAATCCATAACGTTACGCAAGCCTCCCACTCAGTTCCCAGTGCCTGGCCATACAAATACTCCTTGGCAAGAGAAAACCAGTCCTCTGAAGGATCGCCACTGGCCGCTGTGAGAGCCCGAACAGTCTTAGGCATAGCTGGTTTACGAATACGCCGAGATGGAAGATCTAGAGTAGGACTTTCATCTAATCCACCGACGCCACCGTCAGTCTCTAATCTGGCGGAAGCGATGATTATTTCACTGGGTAGAGCAGTAGTCATACTTCCCTTCATCAAATTACCAGAGGAGGGGGTAGGGCAAGTATAAACCGGGGCTGGAGTGGGCATCATATCAGTAGACACATCCTGAGATGTATAGATGAGTGGCGAACTCGGGGCTGGAAATGTAGAATTAAAAGGAGCTGCGGGCATTGCTATAGCCTCCAGGGATAGATCGGGGTTTCCATCAGCAATATTGCCCTGCGCCGCTTGAGAACAAGGAGTGGAAGTGGTTTCACCCATGATATTGGGGTTTTTGTTGAGGTATGTTGTGTTAAATACCTCGGATATGTTCATAGCTGTCGGAGCACCAACATGATGCGATAGCTGCGTAAATTGTAAACTCGGAGATCCAGTTGGGGTATCAGGGGATAGTAGGTGTTCGCTTGGTGGTGACATAGGTAACATGGCATTCAAAAGAAGTTGAGTTATCTCCCCGCCTTCCAAGTCCCAGCCACTTGTTAGATTAAGCTGCCCATCGGTTACTGAAAGGTCTCGCTCTTCTGAAGTGGGTGTCGCTTGAAAATCTACAAAAGACGTGGATACTTCGGGGGGTGGGAAGGATGGTGTAGAAGGTATAAACGCCGCTTGAGCACCTGCAAAAAACGTTGGCGCTTCCGGAGTGGGAAAGAATGGTACAGAAGATGTGTGAGCCGATTGAACATCGGCTAATGACGTTGGTGCTTTTGTAGGCGGAAAGAATGGTGCAGAAGGTGTGTGCGCAGCTTGAATGCCTGCGTAAGATGTTGGAACTTCTGGAGGGGGAAAGAATGGTGTGGAATGTGCATGAGCAGGCTCTTGAACACCTGCAAAAGACGTTGGTGCATCTTGAGGGCCAAAGGATGATGTGGAAGGTATGGGAGCTTCTTGAACACCCACAGAGGACTTTGGTGCTGTTGATTGGGCACTTCTCACAAACTGCTGATACGGGCCTAGAACATGCGACTCGAAGAGAGGAGTAGATTTGAACGAGCCAAAGTGACTGGTCCCAGCTTCATGACTACGCAGATAAAGGGGTTAGACAGAGTAGAAATGAGCGAAGCATAGCTGACCTTAGCGAGAATATTCTGTTATCATAATCAGGATGCGGACCAGCAGTGAGGATAAGGAAGCTCCATCCGGTTTTCTCGCTGAGACCATTGAGGATGTTGCTCATAAGGGAAGGGAGTATCCGTATATTTCTAAAAGGCGTTAGGACGACGTTAGAATGAACTTTGTCAGTCGATTAGCTATAACCAAAAACAATACCTTGCACATGCATCAGGGTTCTGATGTTCCAAATTTCCCTCGGTTAAGCGTTTGACCTTTTTCTGCATCTTCTCAGCCTTCAGCTGTTCCAGTCGGCCCTCAACTACCTTCTTTAAATCATCTGGAGCGGACGCAAAATCTTCATCTGTTCGTTTCCTCGCTAGGGTAAATTTCTCCGCTTTAGTCATAACTCTCCCTAATATACATTCCTTGTCACGGATTTCCTGATCGACCTTTGCTTTTAGCCTTTCCTTGTAAAACAAAGTTGAGTAGAGCTGTCTGGGCTGTGGCAAACGATCATCAGGCTCGTCTGCAAATGAATCGATAGCCTTATACGTAAGATTTTGCTGTCGGGACTTGGAAGGTATCGCGTTGTTGAAAAACCAATTTTTTAGATACTATGTGGAAATAATCAGATGAAGGAGTCTACTACGAGTACCAGTAAATATTTGAGAGCTACCTACCGCTTTTTTATTCTGGATCTTCTTGCCGAGCACTTCAGGGGACTCCAGTGGCGTACTCGTAGTTTCTGGCCATTCACGAAACCAGTCAGTATGTAATTGCACCCAAAAAGATGCAGTCTCTTTGTCATTTCGAGCGTTAACGAAGGCGGGGAGTCTGTCCTGAAGAAATTTGCGCTGATCATCGCTACATTTAGGGGGTGGAGGCATACTGGGAAGCTGATCCTGAAATAAACATCATGTTGTACGGCATCGTAAAATGTGAAGACGTACATATCTGGGGGTTGAGCGGTCCAAAGCTTAGTCTTTCCTGGGGCTTGAGCGGTGAAAATCCACTTCTCACCTTGGAACATCCCGGATAACTATACATGTACTTGTAATAAACTTAGACTCATCCATTACATATTGTACTTGGAAGCGTTCAAGGACGATGGATCTACTAGAATTAGCATTAGTCATAGGTTCCTGTGAAAGTGTAGCATTTCCGCGGAAAACTTTACTAAAATAAGAAGAGTTGCGCATATGTAGTAACATGTTACATGTAGAATACTAATCAATGTACTCTAAGATGCACGCTGATAATGTAGCCTACAATCATTGAATGATGCTTCCAAGTCATTCCAGCCAACTAAACTATATCCGTAAATGTCTTCTAGCCATAGCAAAACCTGGGAGACATATCGAGTAACTGCCACACTGCTGCGATATGCGTCACAGATTCCAGACATTTCCAACACCATACTTTCATATTTCCGGCTAGAATTCTGCCAACTGTGGAATTTGGTAAGAGCTAGTTCAAGAGCTTCGCAGTCATTCCTGGCTAGGATATCCTCTGCGATACCTTGAACATACTTCTGTGGGCTGCTGCCAATCCATTTGCTGACTGTTTCCTTCAGTTGCTCCGATCGTTTCACCCAATATTGTATATCACTATTGGAAGAGTTCCTGGAAGAATGCATGAAGTCAGAAGGAGCAACCAGTTCAACAAATAGGGATACCCACTTTTGTCTAGCAGAATTGATTGACAATTCAAACCTTCTACATAGCCATAACATAAGAGAACGACTTTTATACCTCATGAATCAAGTAGGTGGGTACCATGGTAGACGTACTCTTTCTTTAACTCGATATATTTTGCACGTCTCTGTGCGCTAATCTTTTCTTTATTACTGAAAGTCACTCGGGACGAAATAAGTATACTAGCAGCTGAACAATGATAAATATACTTACGAATCATAATGTTTCTTGCTCTTTGCTCTACTTGCAGCCTTCTTTTCCTCTGGAGTAAAATATTTGCATGGACGAGGCATCGGTAGTCAGTGGTTGCGTTACAAACTTATTGAGTTTAAGCATGACTCTGAAGCAATCCGTAGCGAGAAAATGATATATCATTCATCTGTAGTTGCAGTGAGTACTTACCCTATCATGATATATTACATACTTACAGTATGTTGATATATCAGGTCGGCCGACATTTCATCATTCCGAGCAAGTTCAATATGCCGAGGCACAGTCTTGAAAGCTTGACACTGGACTACTGCGAGATACATGGAGACCGGTCCGAAGACTCCTAGCGTGATGTGAGCGTGTGACCAGCAATTGCATGCAACATCGCGTAAGGCACCTTTCTTCACCACCACCTGCCACAGTGCCGCCACATCTGCTTTCTCATTCCAGGACTTCTGATCATACACACCTTCGATAGTCACCCTCTAGCTTTCTTTCCTACATTACTGTCTCCTCTCCTCCATGTCAACATCGCTAGGTATTGCATTCCACCACGTCATCGAGCCCACCAACTGACATAACCCGCAGATATCCTCAATCATTCCGTTCAACGACAATGCACATCTGTCCAATACTCGACTTGAGCCTCGTCATGGGCCTCTCGAAGCTGTGAAGTCGAACAAGTCGCCTCTATAGTGATGCCCACCACTTGGATACTCAATGAAGAACTCCTGTCACTCAGGGTCGTGAAATCCAAGCTGTCGCGATGTGAGTGGTGCACATATTTCCCTTCTTCTCATATTCAGGCTGATAGTCGAGCAGGGGTATCACTGTCAGAACATATGGATGTCGATTAGGTGGAGTAACCGTCGCCCTACCGTCCAATGTTCGACACAAATACCTATTGGACTTCATATGTACGCCTTCCCTCCTTCTGTCCCCTACTTGATTAACTGACACCTTGTAGGAACCAATTTTGGATGTGCGTTGGTATGTCCCGGAGGAAAGCTCAACGCCAATGCGTATAACCTTTAACGAGGGACTGTCGCCTACCTTGACCCGCCTATGGATCATGCCAACATTGGACTTGAGGCGCATTCGACGATCCACTGTGTGTGCTCGTCGGTCCATTCCCGGCCTCGGCCCAATCCAACCCAACCCTCATCTGCCTCGCTTCTCAGAGGCGGTCTAACCAATCGGCCAATCCTGCCCGATACTCAGTAAACCGTTCTAGCAGCTCAATTGGTGGCCTCTCTTGCTCGCACTGGCCTTGAAAAGAAGGAATGCGATAAGTTGTGAAGGGTTCCTTGCAGCTAGGCAAGATCAAGAATAGACGGCTTTGAATGTAGGAGCGAGGAGGGAGGGAAGGAGGGAAGGAGGGGAGGACACGGAGCTCTTGCAGCTGGTGCTTAGATCGTAGGTATGTATGCCGGTGATTAACTGCAATGTGGGTGGAGGAACTTATGCATTAGTAGATCGTTTTTGGGCTTCCTGGACGATTGAACTCGTTGCATTGGCTTTCATTTTGCGTTTTTTTTTTGTGTATGGACTTTCACAATGAATGCGTCGATTTCATATTCTGTGCTCGTTAAGGGCAGCTGAGTGTGCAACATTTTGGACTGATCACTGCGGGTACACCGAGCAGCTCTATCTGTGTCGTGGTCAGAAGCTCTTGAGTATGATATGACGGTTGGTCCGCTTTAGGTGCTATGCAGCAACAACACGAGAATGCGTGATACATTGTCATAATAATATTCTGGATTCTGGATCTGATGGCGAAGGTGCTCTGAGAACATGGAATACAAGATGGTCGATATGTATGCATAGACAGAGTGAAGTTCACCAACACACAGCTCATGCGCGACGCAGGATCTTCAATGCAGCCAACACAGCCCAAGCCTCGCACACTCGTTCTCAACCATTTCGTGCGCAGAGGTAGTTGAATGCGGTTAGCTTTGATATAAGCAGAAGATATTGTTTCCAGCAAGTATGCAGTCCCTTCAGAAATTGTTGGTGACCTCAAATACACCCAGCGTAAGTATCAAGTTTAGCATCAGTTCCTCAGACTTTTATTTTTTTGTCTGACCGAAACTCGAAGTCGAAAATGTGTATGTACAACAACTCAGTTAGGTATAGTTTGCTCTCAATCAATTATTTTAGTGCAGCGCTAGTAGATTTAGCCGAGGGATGGCATAGGAAAGTGTTGTTTTTTGTATCTCCTAAATCTCCATATGATACGGTTATTGCGATCCGCATGGTCCGGGCGCTACGCTGTTGCACAGTGCACGCTATTAGCTCTTATGATGTAATAATATAACTACTTATCCGACACCTGATATATCATCATGCCAGCCGCGATCGCCGATGAGATGAACTCAAGTAACCCATTGATTAGTAGTCTAACACACATTTCGATGACTGGTAACTAATAGACTACTCATATCTATTTATCTATATCGGCCTGTAGTGATTGTAGAACCAGTTTTTGATATTCTGAACAACCAGTAAAATCATCAGTAATTTCTATGATCAGTGCGGCTTGCCGGAATTGAATACTAACCTTCTTTTCTTTATCAAGGTAAGATGATAGAGCTTCAGGTGGGGTGTCTGGGGGTATCGAGATGGGCCATATGATAAAGTAATTGACGAAAAAGTTGGAGAAAAACAATGTTGATTGTCGGGATGCACATGCCTGTGCATACATTGGAAGATGTGTTTCCATGTATTGTCTTTGCCCACAGGTAGCCATTCGAGGTGAGCCATCTGACTAATAGGAATGTTTTCAGAATATGAATTTCCCGAAAAAAGAAATGCTCACCAGTATGTGTGACGGCGGTAGTAATATTTATATGGTATACTACCTAGATGGGTTTATCGACAGGCTCATTGAAGGTTTCAGGAAACAGCCGGTGTGCTATATAAGACCTTTGATAACCTTAGGCTTCTATTACATGTCTCATTCGCACCGCACCTGAGTGAACTTTCTGAGCCCTCGGTGCTCGCTTTCCGCGGATATCATTTTCTCGAACATCATTTACGCCATCAATGTGAACTACGTATATCAGCTTCTATAGAAACTGAAGCATTGTATTTTAAATTAATAAAGCTTCTGAGTTATATTGGACCTTCTATGGATGTACCAGAGAGTCCCATGCAGGGAGGCCTAATGTAGATAGTCAAGAGGTGTGTTCCATGTCTATACTTATCAGTTGCTTATCGTCATGTGGAATATAAAGCAGATAGTCAACAGACATAGTATCCAGTACTTCCTTTCTTCACCGTTATTAAGTATGGCCCCGAAAAGAGGAAAAAACACCTTACCTATCTTTAAGGACATTTCTGGCGACAGAAACAATATCCAGATTATCGAACATTTACATTTATCACAGGGATCCTCTGGCAGGCGATCGGCTACTACAATGCGTATTCCGCCTCCATCTTTTGAAACACTACCTCGTCAACCATCACCTGAGCTGGAAATCCCGTGGGGGTCGCTCCCGTCAACGGCTGCACCCACTGTCCCGTTTGATATCAACAATGATTTCATGGTAGATGATCTGGAGGAATTTTTCATTCCTCAAGATGTAGCTAGCAGTCTCTCTGCTGATCCTCAATTCCAACTTCCTGGTAACGAAGCTAAGAAAAAGCGAAAAATAACTAAAGCTGTAAATGCCTCTTTACACCTACTTCAATTTTATATGTTACTGATGAATAATAGGACCATCCAATGTTAGCATGGATTCCCAAAATTAACACCTACATCGAGGAACTCCTTTGGTTAGATGGTTTAGGCGACAGCCCGTACTGTGTGGTTTGCCAATCAGTAACTGGACCATTTTTCCGTTGCCAGGAATGCCAAGGAGGGGTGTTATTATGCAAGACATGCATAGTAGGCTCTCATTCTATGAATCCGTTCCATTGGCTTGAGGTACAACTTTAGAAACAACTTCGCGAAAGATTATTAGTTATTGATAATCAGCTTATTTTAGGAATGGAATGGAACCCATTTCATTAAGCGGAACCTCAAGTCTCTGGGTCTTCGAATTCAGCTTGGTCATCCGACTGGAGAAATGTGCTCTAATTCCGATCAGCGTTGGGGAGATAAATTCACTGTTATTGACTGTAATGGGATCCATGAAGTTGCTGTGGATTTTTGCTGCTGTCAGTCAGAGCAGGAACGCACTGTGCAGCTACTTCGTCATCGCCTTTTTCCAGCCACCACTTCAGAGCCTGCAACTGCAGCAACGTTTCGGGTTCTTAGCCAGTTCCAGATGTTCAACTTTATGTCGAAAATATCAGCATTTGAATATTATTCCTCTTTGGTACGGTTTACTGATAATACTAATACATTGTTAATACCAGTGAGTCTCATTTAATAATAAATATTCCGCTAACTGACATAAACAGGACAGGTATAGTGCTTTCCTACGCATGGTGCGTGAATGGAGGCATGTCCGGCTCTTAAAGCGAATGGGTAGAGGACACAGCGAGTTCGGAATTTCCAGTGTATCAAATAGACATGAAGGAGAATGCGCAGTAGCCTGTCCAGCTTGTCCGCAGCCGGGTATTAACCTACCTGAGAATTGGAAAGAATCAAATAGGTGCTATTTCCTCCATGTATTAATAAAACGGCAGCATTCTGATTACATTATTTTAGCTGGATCCATACACTATATGTGGGGATAGATGCTAACTTTCGCCTAAAGCGTCTTAATGTATCAAACGACACAAGTGACCCCAGTCTCAACAGTGGATCAGCATATCTAGTAGATCCAAAAGCGTTCGGTTCATATTTAAAGACGTGCGGTACCATACCAGAGGGAATCAGTAATGGTGAATGCAACAACCATGACGCTATTAAGTCAGCAAATATGCGTGGCGGAAAAGGCACTGCTGCTAGTGGTGCAGGTACTGTGGAATGCATTCGGCATGATATGAAGCGACCAACTTCAGTTGGTGATTTACAGAAAGGCGAGAAGTAAGGTTTATTTATAACGTAATTGGTGCAGCTTATAATTTTCTGCCAGGTACGTCAACATGGACTACTTCTTCCTGTCCAGTATTCAACACAATCCACCACAACGCCTGTTGGTATCATATGATATTGCCTGCCAGTGGCATCGCAACATCTTGGATCGATGCTTACAATACCCAAATGAGCTAACATCTGGATTTCGCTCTTGCTCAACACGCTATGCCGTCCCGAAATTTCACTTAAATGCTCACCGAGTGCAATGTCAGGTTTCATTCTCATTAAACTTCCTACCTCATGTCGGTCGGACAGACGGCGAGGCTCCAGAGCGTGGGTGGTCTGCCATCAATAATATTGCTAACAGCACCAAGGAGATGGGCCCAGGTGCAAGATACGATACACTTGATGATCATTTTGGTGATTACAACTGGAGAAAGATATGTGATATGGGTATGAACATTCTTCATGCGTGTAAATGTTCTTATCCCAGTATACAGGGGATACATTTGTACGAAAAATCGAAGAGGTGGAAATCCAACAACGTGAACACCTGGGTGCATTTCAAGAGTTCACCGCATCGCTTGATCAAAACTTGGTAAAGACATGGATGGAAGCTGTAATTCTTTGGGAAGGTAATTCAGACATGCCAAATCCTTTTATGACCAATGATATAAGTAAGTACTTCGACTTAACATGATATTTATATTATTCAGTTATAAATAGAGGTGTCAGAGCACGAAGTAAGACTTCAACTGGCAGAAGAAGAGGCTCAGGCGCTCCGGGAAGGAACTGCAGACAAGATTCACATCGAAATTTCAGGTGCTATGATGTTATCACAAGGCTTAGAACTTGAAGCTCAGCAGTGAGTTTATAATGTTCCTATACCTTATTAGATTATGTTCTATCTCGGATTCAGATATAGACTCAAATGCGATATTAAAAAATTAGGAAGAAATCCCACTGAGCTGCAGAGGTCTAAGATAATTGAACGGAAGAATGCTTTAAAACGAAAAGTGGATGCTTGGATCGACATTCAACAACTGTACATGCCAACAATTGCTCCTCTCCGTGTACATGAAGACCGCGAAGGTGGTCCTAAATTACTCGAGGCCACTGATATGTTGCTACTTCTTCCTTCAGATGTATGATTTTTACATGTTACTCAGATGTTTAATCATTTTCTTACTGTGTCCCTAGGTCTTAACCAGAGTTCGGGTAAATCAAGACCTACAGAAATATGAGTACAGACTTCGTTATGCGCAATGTCATGACTTGTTGGGGGAGCTCCGCCGCCTGCTTCATATTTCCAGGCAATTGTTGAAATCCAAGGACCGTCACTCTCGAGGTCAAGCGATGTTGACACGCAGTCATTCATTAATTGAGGGTGTAATGGAGCGTATTATATTTCACTCAGAGAGATATAGGCAAGCATACCATGCGCTTATATCATTATCAACAATTTTAGGAATAGAGAATTCGAATATGGACATTAAAGAGCTTTGCGAGAGTGATGTACGTCACGTTGATGCTGCTCAACACCAAGGTGTCAGCGAAGGGCGTAGAACAATTTCCTGGATTTGGCTCACACGTCAGGAAGGCCATCAGGAGGGGGCAGAAGAGAGTATGTGACAGCTGCTTATATTATTTGCGCTTATCGATGATATAAATTTTAGGTCTTCGGGTGGAATGGTGCAAGACCCGTGCGAGGGCTCTCAGATGGTCTGAAGAATGTCTACTTCTTCAAGAAGAAATGCGGCGTGTCATTGTTACATTTAACTGGCATATCGACTGGTGGTTGAGACAGGTGCAGCATAGTTCGGATTCTGAACGATTGGATGCTGTAAATCAAGGTCGAAATGCATATGCATATCGACAAGCAGATATTCGGAAGGCAATGAAGAATCGTTATATAAGTATGTGGGAAGCACCAAAGTTATCGTTATCTAAATTAGATGTATCCTTGGTTTCTACTGATAAATAGTGACATGCCGCGCATACAATTAGCCTTAGTACATGTGTACAATGTTAAAATTATATTTGCGCACAAGATCTCTCATTCGTGCTAGAAAAGGAATATGGTATATCACCATCATGGAAGATTTCCGCCACAATACTATACTCGATCAGTGGCTCGTCATAATCGCTCACTCGTCAATATTTCAAACCCCGCTTGCGGTAAGCTCACCAGTTTTGCAT
>JASFCZ010000159.1:0-14530 GCA_036937155.1 Cyathus pygmaeus
AAAGGAGTACCACAGGACTGAAGAAAGAGTTTAAGCGAGTAAGCTGCAGCTAAGCTGGCTCCAAGCTGTACCTGAGCGGCTCTTAAGCAGAGCTACAATATTGATGTTTAACTTTCAATTTAGTTGCTCAGCTCAGCTTATTTTCGGCTCAGCTTGCCTGCTCCCAGCTTTGGAGCGGAGCAAATGGCAACACTACCCGGAAGTAATAGGTGTCAGGATTGTACCTTGGGGGGACATTCACATCGATGGGCACATTGGGGGAATAGTATACAATGCCAGCATCTTCTATGGCTTGCCCCTTCAACACTTCGCCAGCTGACATCCTGTTAATATGGAACTGCCTGTATTACACTAATTCAATACATGTGTAAGTACTCTATTAATCATTAGGTAGGGAGATGTGACATACCGTGCAATGAAATAGCACAGTCAAACATTGCTACCAAACCAAGATAGTTCTTCGGAAATCCAAAGTGCGAATGGTAATGATAGAACAGTAAATGAGCATGTCGGACGTGATAGGGAGGAGACGGTGAAAATATGACTACAGCACCACCAAAGAAGTACTTCAGAAATCCAAAGTATGAATAGTAGTGATATTTAATGTGTGAGTCGATGAGGTAGGGATGAAATGATGATGAAGTTACTACAAGCCCACCAAAGAAGCTTCAGAAATCCAAAGTACGAATGGTAGCAGTAGAACAGTGGTGGTAGGAAAGATGAAAGCAATAGACGCTGGTATGCTCGATCTATTATACATCCGCCTGTCAGAGTTACAAATCAGCATCATCAACAAATACAGTGTTGCCAGTGTGTTACAACTAAGTGCACACAGTGATGCACTTCACCACCACCATCTCACAAGTAACGAGGTACTTTGGATATCCGAAGTACCGAGTTCCACAACCTTTGGATTTATCAGAAAGGGTATTTATGAATATGTGCTATTGTCGCTTTATCTCATATTTTATAACTAAACTATCAGCATCTCGGAGTTGTAGGATTATAGATATGCAGCTACCTAACTACCATTGTAGAGCAGGCAGTTTGCCTGCATGGTAAAACTCGTGTTCTTCATATCCGTATGGTTACATTTAAATTACATACATCTGTCATTACCTATCCGGCCCTACCTTAGTTACTACTTAAATGTTGTAGCTATTGTTCCCGGAATACAGGTTCCGCATCCCCCCCTTTCACCTTCTTGCGACCTCACTAGGACATTGGAGGTTGGACGGTCTGTGCCAACCACTCGTATGTTTCTTTGTCGAGAGGTTTACTAGCCAAGCAAGCTTCTCGTTCGACACCATACGCAATTACAATGCCCATCTCCTCGAGATGATCAACCTTATCAAAAATGATGCTCTTTTTAGAGGGGATAACTTTATGCATAACCTTATATGTGCTTTGTTTCTGTGAACTGCCATGCTTTTCAAAAACAGGCTTGGGGACATTGTGTATCTGATACCACTGGGTGTCTGGTTCAGCTTGGCAACAATATTACGAGTCCCATTTTGATGCAGATGAGAAAGTTAAGGCCCCATAACATATATAATACACTTACCATAATGACATAACCCATCCAGACATCCATTGTCAACCACATGACTAGCAATATCACTACTATGTTGAGGATCTGACTTGCAGTGAAGTGCCATTCCATCTTTTCTCTGCGCTTTTTGATGGGCTTTTTCACCTACATCCAACTTTGATGTCTGCCATTTCCATTGGAACCTCCCGTGTTACATCTAATTCAAGTGCTGATTTACAGTTGATGACAGTCAAACTCATCAAAAATATTTGACCTTTTTTTTCCACCTCGGACTTCTTAGGGATTGAAAGGGGCTTGAAATAGCTTTACCATTGATACAAGTTTCATACAATTCCGTCGAGCCGTTCTTGGTAAAAATAGAAAATGATTTTTTGTACCTCCAAAATTTTGGCGAACCACTTAATTATTAGATAAAATGTTGAAAAAATTGCCATTTGATGTGTATTGATACTCTATTCATGTTTCTAATATATCAGAGCTGTATACCAAGTGGTTGTTGAGTAATTAGTTCAACACAAATGTTTGTTACTGCAGACAAACTTGGGACAAACACATGTGGTCAAAAGATAAGAATGCTATCTAAGCTGATAAAAATACTATCTACAGCTGAGCCATATGAATGCAATTGCCACTGCTCTTTGAATACTTACACTGTCTCAATACCATCTATGATATGGCTGGTATGAGTAAACCTTTGGGCCATCTTCCTAAAAAACCAAAACTTAGCATTGCAAACCTGAGGAACCAATCACAGGTATCAGTGTCACTTGCTCTGTCTGACGCAAGTGATGCAAATGCGCAACCTATGGCAGTTATGGCCTGACAGCACTCGAGTGGATTGGGAGGTAGAAGATGACAGAGTCCAATGATGAATCTGCACCAGTAGAAGCAGCACAGAAGTGCTTCCAAAGCAGCATTGACAGCAATTGAGTTGACAGTACGAGATAATAGTAGATAGATGCTGGTGTGCAGGGTTCCAGAAGTGGTACAAACAATTTGTTATTTTTGTCCAAAAATTTTAGTGAACCCCTAAACCCTTGAGAATAAACTCAAATGTTGCATTTTCTAACATTTTCAAGGTCTCTGATTTCGAATATGAACTTAGTTTTCCTCAAAAATTTCTCAGTCAGGCGCAATCCATTTTGATGAGTTTGACTGCCGTCAACTGTATACCTGCAGCACATGCAAACCTACGTGTCTAAACTACAGATGCTGTTCCCTTCATACTCATTTCATCTGAATCACCACATGTCTCTTCACCTTCATGAATACCTAAAATTTTACGGTCCAGTCCATTCTTGGTGGACCTTCCCATTTGAGCGAATGATAGGAATGCTGCAACTAGTGGGTTACAGGCCCTGGCCTAAAGCCGTAAGCTCAGCCAAGCCAGGCCAAGCCGAGCCATGTATCTGTAAGGCATAGAGCCTGGCCTGGCTCAGAGCCTCGGCTTGTGTGCTGATGGTTTACAGGCCGGCCATCGCCCTAAGCACCAGGTAACACCGCCAGCTCTATTTTCACTGCCAGCGATATCCCTTTCCTTCCTTCTTCCCATCACCACTTCCCTTCCCAATCCCTTCCCAGTTCTTCCCATTGTTCCCCTCTTGTCTGTCTGCCCCCAGCTCCTCACTCATGGCCACAATATTGACCACAACCACAGCTACCTCACCACAGCTACTATGACAGCTTCAACCACACCACAACGACCACACCACATCAAACACGACCACCATTCCCCATTGCTACACCCACCTGCTCATTCTCAGTCACGACAGACACCAATAGACACGGCGGCTACTACAACACATCCGTGCCCATGTACATCTGCGCATACTCTGGTGAGTGCACAGATTACATTTGGGTAACATACTAATATTCATCACAGATATCTTTGTTGCCTTCTTCCTTCAACCACACTTGCTGCCCGTGGTTTGCACGTCATGTCAACTCCTCAGACCTCGCCATGTCACAGCGCCACCTCCACCTCCTCGACATGCACATACACACCCTCTGGCCTTTGTTCCATGCGTGGCTTTCATGCCGTGTCGACAGCTAGTCCCCACCATGGTGCCAGCTTCACCTCCCTGACATGTGCCTCGATCACCATAGTTTATGCATGTCACTTTTATGTGATACTTTTCAGCCTCGTGCTCAGTGGATTGTAGTGTGATAGGGAAAGGGGATTGGATGGGGTCCCAACTATTCTATGGTAAGTGTTCTTATCCTTTCCTGCTCCCTATCCTGCTTCAACTGCTCCTTCTTTCTCTTCTGTTTGTCCCTCTTTTCCTCTGGGTCATGTTCCTTCCCTCTGCTTGACTCTTCTACATATATCTGCTCCTTATTATTCCCTCCTACTCATCTCCTGTTCCCTCTTCTGCTCCCTCTATTACTGCCTCTTCTCGTATCTCTCCATGTTCTGTACCATAAGCTTATATATGTAGTACTTCATATTTGTAGTAGTTAGTAACTTTTAAAATGATATTTGCATTTGAATACCAAGTACAAGTCTGTAATAAGCCTACCAGGAGTCCACTGGAGACTGGAGTCAAAGTGTCACTTGAGTTTTGACAAAGAGTAAGTACTCACATCTTATGAAATCATGAAAAAGTAACTTTTACTGAAATTAGAGAAATTGGAGGAAAAAAGCCATGGCCTAAGCTGGGGCCGGGCCAAGCTGAGCTCAGGCTCTTGGGTATGGCTCCAGCTTGAGATTTCCCAGGCTCAGGCTCTATCAAGCCAGGCCGAAGCCATGGCTTTCAGGCCAAGCCGGGGCCAGTAACCCACTAGCTGCAACATATTCCTAGTAATCATAGATTAGGTATGTATTATTTTGCATAATATGAGATTGCCCCATACTAATGTCATATAGGTGAGTTAGAGGCAACCATTGCAAATGCGTTTGTGAAGTCAGCGAATCTTCAATCTCTTTTTCTGAAGTTGGAATGTCCTGACATGCTGCAAAACTGCAAACCATTTTCTGACAAACTGGTAGATCTGCAAGCACGGAGCTCTCTTGTTGTTGATAAGCTTGCTTGGCCTGGCTCTGAAAACATCAGTGAAATACCTGTGGATGTGAATATTCCAATGTGTCCCCTTCCCACCAATTTGATTGTTCCTCTCGGTAAATTTCTCGAATGTGCACCTCCAAATAAAGGAAGATTATTCTCTCACTGGACTGTGGGTGGTGTTACCTATTCCATTTCAAAGGCACATTTCGGAAACAGCTGTATTCTGATTTATCCCTTGTTGACCAAAACTTCTGTACTAGCTCAACTTGAGTCAATCTTCCAAGTGCAACATCATGAAGCAATAGAGACATTCATAGCTATTCGTCGTTATAGAATGTTTAACCATTCCCATGATCCTTTTTCAGCCTTTCCATTTTTGCAAGCAAAGGTCTGGAATGCAGACCTTATGGAAATAGAAATTCTGCCAATAGTTACTATTCAATGCCATCCCTGATCCACAACATTATGAGAGACCATTTATTCATATTTCTATTCTACACCTAATCATGTAATTAAGATAGTGGTATTTGAGGATTATGTGGATAAAATGCCAAAATACATTGTTTGAATCATTTACTAATGGTTTTGGAAAATGACTTCAAACAATTTGAATGGGTTTGAGGTTTTAGTTGTCGGAATGATGGGAAGATGTTACTGTCACAATTGCACCATCACATTTCACATGTCATTTATGCGCACCGCACGCATGTTGATTAGAATCAAGACACGTTGGCGAGGATGTTTTATATCCTCACTGCTCAATAACATCTTTGACATTCTCGTTTTGTTCTTGTTATTCTACATGTCTGGAGAAAATCTGAAAACTAATATGAAAGTCACAAAGGCTATCCTCGCAGTCAAAAAAGCTGGCTTCTGCAATGCAAATGATTTCATACTATCCTTCTACAAATCTGAAACCCATGGGGTTCAGGGTCTCTGATATCAACCAAACTCAGCATACAGTCATCCACCGTCACTTGTAACACCACCATCACTTGTAACCACATTGTACTCTCATGTTCTCGACACAGTGCATATGGATTCACTCAAAATAAAATGTATATAGTGCACATACTTCGATACAATAGTCCTATGTAAAAATTGAGTGAAATCATTAAGGGACAGGGAGAACAAAGGATCATCTAAAAGGGGGTCATTTGTGTGACATTCTATATCAGCTTGTGTAACAACATATTTTTTCAGATTGCTTCCTCAGTATTCTTTCAAACTACATGAAATTTTGGATATATCATGGCACATATAATGTACATATATCCCCAACAGAAGAAAGTTGGCAGGATGATGTGGAAAGCCATAATTTCGATATCTTGAAACCTTGTTACATGTGACAGTGGATGACTGTACTCTCCTGCTGATATCCTTGAAGCCTGGCTCACAAATGGACCCAAGGGAAAGGATGTTGAAACCATAAAGCAATTGTGTTATGCAATCATACAGGCTGCAACTAAAATAATTGTTGATGAGTCTACAGCAGCTTGTGCTGATACCATGCTCCAGCTTTCACCTATGAGCTCTCCAACATCCAGTGGTGTTACAGTTCCATATCTTACAACAGAGTTTGGGCTGGATCAAGTTCAAACTCATACGACAAGCACTTCCCCTGTTTCACTCTACTTCTGCACTCAGTTCTCACCGCTCCAAATGTCTATGAAATGAAGAAGAAAACTGTAAAGATTGATAAAGATGTTAAGGCTGCCTGGGTATGGAGTTTACTGAAATATCTTCAAGACATACATACTCATTCTACTTCACCAGGGAATTCTTGCTATAATGAGCATGTCTTTATACTTCAGGAATAGAGCAACAAATGCATTCCAAAGTATTATGGGGCTCTTTCTTTCAAGCTCAGGGGCTGGCAGGCAGGTCATGGATGTATTTAATCATATGGGTATATCTATTGGCTATCAGTATGTGTGGTTTTTGCTTTATTTTCTGTTTGCTAATCTTAAGTCTTCAAAGAACTGTTCAGACATGGCTGAGCCGCCTTACAAATGATGCAAAAAAACGTGCTCGAGACTTCGCCCACTCAGATACCCGGCTATGGGGTGTTGTGTATGACAATATAAACTTCACTTTATGGAAAGCCTCTCAGTGCCGGTCATGAGGAAGTTGCAGAAGGATATCTGCACCCTCTGCACTGCAAACCTTAATTCCACACCATGGGTGCAGAAACATTTGTACTTGTTTGGTTCTTCTGCACCATCTTGCAACAACATATATTCGATTTTTTGGGATTCATGGACCAGTTTTTGTATTTATAATGTCTACTGTACATTGAATAGATATATATATACCTAATGTAACAATTTCCTGAATAAATAGAAGTGATAAGCGAATGTTACACCCATTTTGAACTTGGTGAATGAAGGGTGCTGAAGATTATGTAAGAAAGTTAGAAACTTGCAGATGGGATGGTGCAGAGACCTTCTGCAGGGTGCAGAGGGGTGCAGAAATTTAAGAGATGGTGCAGAGGGGTGCAGAGGGGTGCAGAGGGGCATCACACCTCCTAGTAACACCTGCAGAAGGGTGGAGCAGCTTGCAGAGGACTTTGAAGATGGGCAGGGCGCTTTTTCTTGGCATCCATCAATTACATCAACATCCTTCCTTTGCATAACTTCCTCTTTCAGCTACTTCACTCTTCCTATCAACGCACTCATTCCAGTGTCCGCTTCCGGAAACTCCACTCATCATTGATGGCACTTCCTTCGACATTGTGCTCAATAATGAGTGAGCACTTTCTTTATTTTCCAGTCTATTTCTAGCATGTTTTCTCTAATATGTTTATATTTGTATTTACTATACATTAGAAATAAAACTGTATGCAATGTAGTAAGGAAATCACAGTGAACTGGTAAACTAAACCTAAAATGTATTCTGATATATCCCCTTCGTGACTGGATATAAATTATTTATTTCATTATGTATTCTAATCAGTACACTACACATGTGGTAAAAATATCGTAGTTGTTGCCTAAATATTGAGCAAGAAGTAAAAGACATGAGCTCACTGTTGAGAATGATGGTGGAGGAAGTGGGAGACATAGCCGCCATCATGCAGCATAGAGGAAGCAGAAATGTGATGATCATCCTAAAGTAGAAGGTGCAGAGCGATCCGTCACATGGTGTGACAGATGATGCAGAAGGTGCAGAGATCTCAGGAAGTTGCAGAAGATCTTGTCCCATCTGCACTATGCAGAAGGCTTTCGGCAACTTTTGACCTATCATCTCAGTGCCTGGATTCAAATACTCAGCAAATTAATGCAACAACATCAGATATTTTCTCTTTGCCAACTAAATTCTCGTGGGAGGCCTTCGTTTCTGCACTTTCCATCGAGGAATATAGGAAATGCCTTGGACATCATTTTGACTTCAGCTTGAATTCACTGCAAATTTCCGTGGATCGACAGGCCCAGGCTGCTCAGTCATTTGTGTATGCAGTGTCATCTATTCTTACAACACACTCTCCTGGGATAGTAGGGGATAGCGCAAAAAATAAGAATCTGTGCTTACTTACGGAACAACTCAAACCTGTCATCCATTGTCTAGAGGTTGAAAAAACCGAATTCTTTCCACTCCCAGCCCTTAATGAGGAAGAAGCATCTGTTAATGGAACTATACGTGTTCTGGAAGAGCTATACACTTCATTACTGGGGCTTCCTCAAGAGCAGATTATACAGGAGATTCGACTTATTGCAGGTGACTGGTTATCAGCACGGAACATTGACCTGGTGAAGGAAGAGCGGAAATATGAATTTTCAACTTATGAGTAATTCAGTTGACTTCTTGCGCAGTCAATACCCTTTCATTTTCAGCTTAACTCGATTTACTCCATCTTCCGAACCCATCTAGGAACAAGCTCCCAGGAGAACCCCAGCTCTCTGGAGCATCACTGCATGCTTTTATGGAGGTCAAAGTTTGACAGCAAAAAACTGGACTACAATAGTGCCAAAGAGCTTGCCATGCACTCCCTTGCTGCTCGCATTTTAGATTGTACAAGGTAATGTGACAGCTGTAATCTTTTGTACTTGATGTCAACTTGCATCATTCCTTATATACAGAATTGTACTCGGTGTAAAAGATCTGCAAAACTGGAACCCCTCCTCTGAAGAGTTTGAAAGGACAGTCAGGCAAGTTGTTGAAGAATACACATGTATGCGAGCAGCCCATGCTGCAATAAATGCTGGAGATGAAATTCTTGCCCACTCCATATTATTCATGTGTGATATGTAGGGCTGCCAACCATAACCGTACTCGACGGTTACGGGTGCTACAGTACAGTGCCGGGTGCCGTACCATCAAAGGAAAATTTTGAGGGTGTACAGGACAGGGACAGTCCAGTATACAGCCATTCATACCTGTACAAATACGGCGATAACGGTTATCATATGGCTGTATGAAGCAAGTCATGTGACAACCAAGCATTGTGGTTTTTTGGACTCAACTCAAACTCAACTTCAACTCAACTTCGATTCTTCGAGTTCGACTCTCAGCTTTTACTTTTGATCAGACTCTCTGCACTCATATCTGTACTTTCATTCTTGAAGCATACAACCAATTCATGGTCTCAAGTTTTGACAAGGCCAGTGTTGCAGCCAACTTGAACTCAGGAGTGGGAGGTTGGTTAGAGGTGATGCGGACCTGCGGTTGATCTTGAGGGAAAGCTTCAACTGTAAGTATGAGTCTCGTTTCTAATTACTGGTTTAATGCTTAATGGTGTGATGACCTTAGACAATCAGTGGTGAAAATCACAATGATGAACCTGGGAGCACAAGTTGGTGCGATTGTTCAAGAGTTCACGATGATAGGGGGTAGGGATAGGTAGGGAGGCTTCCAATGGGCGCAGATTTATACAACCTACAGGTGAATTTATGTGATTATGGGTGATGATCTCGTCCAAACTCTGTGTCCTTCACAGACCTTGATTTGTCAATATTCAATGGTTGTACACCATTGTCATAATTGTAAGTTGTCATCTATTCAAATTTGTAAACTGTGAACTAATTGTATTGGTCACTTCAGCCAAATGGAATGCATTCGGAATACACAGTTGCTGTGATAACGACACTGCACTGGCATATGTGTCATGTCTGCAATGAATGCAAGTAATTAGGGTGTCAAGACTCAAGAAGGTGTCGCGCTACTATGCATCAACTAAGCATTGAACAGATTTTCTGTAAGTTGGTCTTTGACTCAAGTTGTCGGGGCTCATGGTAGTCATATTTTACTGGTAGTGGTGACAGTACATACCTAGTTGTATATTTTAGTTCATTGGTAACATACTTATACTATGTAATGTATATCTGAAGCAATATATATGTTGTTGAGCATGAATGGAAAGCATTGGAACAGATAAGCTATTTACAACATTTTTCTAACCATACCATAATGGTTTACGGCCATATTATGGCCCATACCATACCGTCAGAGGTTCTGGAAATGACTGTATGGTATGGGTACGGCTGATTCCCATACCATTGAAGGCTTTGCCCATACAGCCGTAACCCGTTACGGTACAGTTGGCAGCCCTAGTGATATATTGCTTCACTGGGAATTCAGTGATGCCATTCTATTTACAATGTGAGGTGCAGGCTGTCACAATTATGCAAATGAATTGCTCGAGATGAAAACACAGTTTGAGTGTGGGTTGTCGCCGAAGCTGTGGGAGCTAGTAGAACACACCTGGCTTGTCAGTCAATGGGGTGTAAAAGGCCACTCAATTCCGACTGATTTGTACCTTGAGCATTATAATGGCTTCTTGAAGGTGAGTTATAGTTTATAATCACACTGAAAGCACTTATTAACATGTGGATGATGTAGAATATGTTTGCTGCACTTGGTAGCAATGTGTCAATAAACCACTTTCAAAATAAGTCCTCGGCATGTGTTGAGGTATTATGATCACTCGTACATGAAGTTGCAAAATGGTCAGGTGTTTGGGATTATCACCGACATCATACCCCCATCAAAGCACATACAGATATTCACACACTCTGCCTCGACCTTTCAATGCTGAATGTGCATATACTCAAGCCAAATCGTAAAATTCATACCATCAACAAAAAGAAGCCTGCAGTTCGCGATGTACTTCTTGAAGGACTGGTAATGCTAACAGAAAAGAATATGTACCGGGACTGGGTAAAGTGATCTGAAACCCGTGGAATTGACATCAACTCTGACCAGCTGGTGAAGGATGTGGAGTGTGGAACTGACATAAATGCCGACCTGCCTTCCAATGACTTTGAAGTTGAGGAAGGGTTTGCTAACCCAAATGGGGGGATGGACATTGATATCCGGATTGATGACAAGGAGATGGCTATGAACTATCCCTTTGATTAGTATACATAGTTAATGTGGAAATATAATTACATACTGTTCATGATTATACTCTGGTACTTGCCACTGAAGTATAGGGAAATCTGGTTGAGCGGCGGTGGAATCAGATGTGACATCAAGAAATGGATCTTCACTAGGAGCCACAGTTTGGATTAGGGAATGGCATGGGTTGGGAAAACCCACCGGGTTACAGGTACGGGTCAGCATTCAGATACCCATGACCCACTGGTACCTGTACCTAATAAATGTCTTAAAATCCTCAGTTTCAAGCTGTAGAGCAACTGTAGAGTCTTCAATTACTGCAGTTGTTGGTAAATTCCATGGCCATGTGAATGTGTGATAAATGTGACCAGTTGTGAATTCAGAATGCACGATTGCACATGCATGCACTTTTCTTCATCCCTACACAAACTACATCCATTCCTCTGCTACTTCATAAAATCTAGTCATCTAGATGTATTTCAGAAAGCCTCAAGCCTGGACTAAGAAGGTAGATGGAGTCAGAATAGTTGGGGTGTAGGGATATGCAGCAGCCTGTGAGGTTTCATGCATAAAGGTGCATAATTACTATTCATTCTTTCACTCTGCTTCGTCTTACCTACTCCAGATTTATCTCAACAGAATAGCTCACCTCAAAACCATAGGTTCGTCTCAACATCCCCTAATTTCACCCCTGTATGCTGCACCCTCAGCTTCGCATTACCACCTGATTAGGTTCATCTCAGCACCTCAACTATCGTCTCAGCACCTCAAGCTTCATATTTAGCACTTCATCTTCGTCTCACAGCCTCCCAACATTGTTCAACGAGCCCCAATGTCATCTCAGCACCTTGAAGTTCGGTTCAGCACCATCAACTTTGTTTCAACATCCCCCACCTTGTTAAACAAGCTGAGGTTCGTCTCAGAACCCCCGCTTCGTTTCTACAGCCTCACATTCGTCTAAGCAACCCCAATGTCATTCACCAAGCCCCAGCTTCGTCTCAGCTTGTTTTAACAACCAGGTTCCTCTATGCACATCAGCTCCATCTCATTCATAGCTACTTGAACTAAATTATGAGCCATAGGAGCATCTCAGTGTTCCCTACTTAAATTACATATATCATCATTGTTGTGACTTGTAATTTGTACCTTACTCAATCACTTCATTAGTTCTACATGCTTCACCATGATAGATAGTAGATATAATGATTGTAGTAATTAGTTAATTGACTTACAGTACAATAATTGAGAAAACCCACAGGTAACCTGCAACCTGCAGTACCCGCTGCCATATGTACCCACGGGTGCATGGGTACAGGTTCAGGCGGGTGTGGGTACAGGTGAGCCTCAGGACACCCATGGGTTACCCATGCCGTTCCCTATTTTGGATGGGTTTTGCCTTGCGGCGTTTGATGGACATTCAGCAGCAGCCCGAGCAATATTGTCCTTTCGCACCTGTCAAAATCGCTCTAATACAGCAATGAGAGATGATACAATGTCATCACTTAATAGAATCCATGTAATAAGTGTCCGAATGGCTGCCTTGTCAATGTGCAGGAGATTCAGGATAGCAGTTCCCTGGCTTACAAGATGGTCGAGGTTCCCATTGGTCAATACCCAGTTGCACGAGAGAAACATATTCTCGTGCTCAATACTGGCCCATGTTGAGTCTCTCCATGATATCAGTGCATCCCGCAGGTTTTCACGTTCAATTTTGCTACATTGAAGAGGTTTGGTTTGAGTAATTGCGACAGTGGAAGTAGCAGTAGCCTCAGTGACAGTGTCGGTAGCAGCAACACTCGGGGAATGCATTTTGGAAGAGTGGAAAGCAATGAGATCGCATTCAGCGACAGTGAGTGGTCCAGTTGTTGTGTTGTGGATTATCACAACAAATTGATGCACTGCAGGACCCACAAGTCAACTTCTCTTCTCCCACCATCTCCTGTACCTCCCATTCTACTGCTACCTCACTGACATCAACACAATTCCCATCACTAGGAGCATACCATTTGAAGCCAGGGAGGTTTAGTTGAGGTCAAAAGTGAGTGTGTAGAAAGGTTTGTTGGCAGCCTCTCTCAGACTGTGCATGGTTGATGAACTCAACTGATGCATCATCCAAGGCCAGTCAGCATTCTGCCTCAGCAGTGTCCTTTTTTGTCAACTTTTTGCCTCTTGCATCTGCCTCTGTGCCCTATGAGCTTCTGGTGAGTTTTGGATCAAATACCCAAGGTTTGAGGAGCCACACCATTGACTAGGGCTGGGTTCCGTACCATATATGGTATATGGCTATACAGCTATGGTGCATGTACGGTTACGAAAAACTGTCTCCGTACCGAAAGTATGATTTCAAAGTGCTTGACAATACAGTACAGCTTACGCAGCCAAAAACGGCCATATGACGGCTGTATATGATAGATTGGGACAGAGGTACTATGCTAGTCTGCGCTGCAACCTCATAGTACATACTTACATAGTCTACATATCTATTTACGCTGAAGTCATTGTTTGTGCTTCAGTATCATTTTAAATCTGAATTGTCTCTGCATGAAGACTTACCTGCCGCAATTTTTCTGGTGGACTCCGGACAGACTCCTGCTAGTCCGCAGACTGGCCGCAGATTGTCCGGGTGTCCTGACGACTCCAGAAGGACTCCATATGGACTCATTTTGGGTGGGCCACCTGCTAAATTGCAAGAGTCCGGTCCAGTTTGTCTCCAGCTGGACTCCATATGGACTCCTTACATTTTTTCATTTTCATGTTTTCCACTGGACTCCAGGCAGACATTCTCCTGAAGGACTTCTGCTGGACTCCAATTCTTCTCCAGTAGCACACCATGCAATGTAGACTAATAGTAAACCGATTACTTCATCATTAATAAATGTGTATGCTACGCGGCCACTTCATAGGGTATATAAGTAAAAAAATGGTGTGAGCTGGACTCGAACTCTCGATGTGGTGAACATTTACATAAGCATTCAAACATAAATGATTAACCACTATGCTATTAATCTGTATTAAATGGATATATTTTGCGGTACTTAGCAGGTATTCCCCTCTTACACACATATGGCACTCACTGGGTGTGCTTTATTTTAAACACCATCGGCAATTCCCGTATTTCCATGCCACATCACAATGCAAGCACATCTTTCTTTCCCCCACTCTCATCATCCCCCACTCCTTCATCCCCTCTTCTCTCACTCTTCCCCGCTTTCCCCTGCCTCTGCTGTCGCCCTCGTTCAGCACCACGACAGTGTCTATGCGACAACAACCAACACCCCACACTGACCAAAGACCAATGCCATATCACAGCACACAATGTGCATGTCCAAGCCCACGACAACCACGCTGACAACAACCAATGCCCACAACCTACAACACCTAGCACCCGACACACAACATCCAACATCAATGACCAAGTTGAATCCACATACAGGCAGGAAGTGAAACATTACCAATTAACTACCTAGTAATAGTAGTAGATCCTGATTTTTGTAGCTACACTATACTAATATATCTAATTGACGTTGCAGGTTTGGGGGTGTATTGCTATCAAGAATGCACGACTTTCACAAAGAACAAGTAGCCGTGGGAATCAAGTTCTCACGGTCCGTCTGACAGGTATCTGGGGCAAAACTAT
>JASFCZ010000160.1:0-14475 GCA_036937155.1 Cyathus pygmaeus
TACTTGTCATGCTTAGAGTTCTTGCGTTGCTCAACATATGAAACACAAGAAAGCCATGGTAAGTAAAATACTTTCATACAAAGTTAAGCAATCATGCTAAAGTTGGTATAGTTTGTTGGCTCTATACCTTCTTTATGTTGTTTGATCACTGGTTGATTCATACAAATGGAACTTACGACGTAGACAGACTTGGAGATAATTTAGCTCGGTTTATCGAGGGACCTTGTCCTCTGTTAAATGTTCCAAATTTGCGATGGGCTCTACAGGCTTTCGGATTGCCAGAAGATGTAGAAGAGAGATATTTTGTTCTTTCGGAATCACGAAGCTCTACGAATCCGAGTCTACTATCTCGAAGGGCGTTAAGTGAATTATGCGAAACATGGTGCTCATTTCTGACATACAACGGATTAGTAGGTCCAAGCTTTATCTATGGGACACTGTTATGACAAATTCCTTTACAGGTCCAAGGCCTCATTTATCGGGAAAAGTTTGTGCTCCCGGCCTTTAAAATGCTTTTTCAATCATACAAAAATGATCCACCGGTAGCAAAAAAATTACTGACATTACGTTTCGTCTTCAATTTCGACTTGGAACAAAATTCTACCTTGTTCAAAGACGAAATGTTCAATACAGAATCTGCAGAATTAGTATATCAGATATATCAAGAAATCAGGTATTCGTATTCTGAACAATTCTTGACCACTGTGCGAAGCTGGGGAAAATATATTTTGAGGTCCTCTGCATGTAGTGACCAAACTTCCACCTTCCAATTCACTCTGGACAATTACGCAGATGCATATACTCTGATAATATCACACGAGCTTTGGATGATCCCCGATGATGCATCGGCGACGATACGGCGCATGGAGCACTGGTTAGGAAATTTGGATATTCTACGACCAACCGCATCTCCAGCGTTATTGGCAGCTCTGGAATCTTTAGCTCTAGAGTACTACTATTCAATTTCGAAGGACAGGTGTCTTACACACAGAAGTCATTCATTTTTACTTATATGGCTTATAGTGAGTTCACTGTTCTTTATGTATAAGAGCGAAACCTTTCTAATGGTAGTACAGAATTTACCTAATCCTCCACTAACCGTAATTGATACATGGGAGAAAACATTTGAGAAAGCAAGGCGCCGGGCTCAGTACGGGGATGTCAATTATAAGTATTACTTCTGCTATAATTCTTGTCGCACACCAAACTACCTCAAGTCTTGTATCCTTTGTAAAGACCAATGGAGTCCAGCGTCGTAGTGTAGTAGTGGTGAAGTGACGATGTATCGTACAGAGTAAATAGTATCATTTTATAACATCCTGATATATTGCAACCGAAATAACCAACAAAACTAAACGATGAAACCTGACAACGACGGCGACGTATGTGTACTATCCGGTATCGCTGTCATTTCAGTGCGGGCGTACGATGCGATGCTTTCAGTAGGGTATCTAGAAACCAACCGAAGGCATGGCGAAAAGACAGGCTTGGGACATCCGATTTATCAAGAACGGCAGTCGGGCGGCCTGTTCTGCTTGTAGTCCACTACATATCCCCCACATATGCATATAGCACCCCCACACATCGACGCAGCGAGCACATGCGGTTCGTCTGCCCAACTCTGACCGCAAGATGCAGGACTGAGAGATTGAAACACGTCCTATCCTGGCCTACAACATACCAATGCTTGTGTAGAACGTCAAGCTTGAGCTTTAAGTTTCACTGACGTTCTGCGAGGCGCTATAGATTCGGATGACCAGGTTACATCTGGGCAGTTGGATAGAGACTGACATTGCGAGGACCTGGCGTGCGCATCACTTAAAAGAGTTCGGGGAAGGGCATGGAATCGATTATGATGGAGATGGTAAGGACATACAAGCTCGCGCACACACAACGACGGTACAGGCGATCCGCTGCAGCGAAAGAAGCGTGCTCTGCATACAACCACCCACAACGGCCCCCTCAGAAAAGATATAAGAAGGAATTGCCGTGGCCCGTAGGCCGCTTGAGCATCAGCTCGCACTCACAACGCCTACAATAGACAACGCCCATGCGCACGCAGGCTGCAGAGCACGTAGGCCATCTTGAAGGATGTGGTTTGGTCCTTGAAGATGAATACGCCCTGCGAGATATCAAAGATATGGATGAGCAGGATGTAAGGAGACGGAGCATAGATGGATGGAGAACATAGAAAGAGGTAGCGACGATCAGGAAGGAACTGGTGGGTGACATCGTGTGGGATGAACGAAGGAAGAGCTCACCAATAGACAACACCAATACGCATGCAGGCTGCAGAGCACGTAAGCTATCTTGAACTTGGTTTGGTTCTTCAAGAGGAACACGCCCTGCGGGAAATCAAAGATATAGACTAGCATGATGTCAGGAGACGGAGCATAAGGGGAACGAGAAAGTAGAAAGGGACAGCGAAGGTGTGGAAGCGGCTAGTATATGCGATCATGGGGAAGGAAGGAAGGAAGAGAACATCGACTCACCAGTTGACAATAGCTGACATTACTCCGACGTGAGCACCCGGCCCTTCTCAGGCTTCAGCCGCAGGTCATCCACATGCACATAAACAGGCTGCAGGTGCGATTTGAGATTGGCGATGCCTGCACCATGTACTTATCACGAGCATGTAGCAGCAGCGTTCGTACTTTTCTGAAAGGATGCATTCGTAGGACCTACACGAGGTCGATGATACCCCATCGACGAGGTTCGCGCACTGAAATGCGCTGTAAAGTGAGCCCGCCGCCCGTTGGTGAACAGGGATCGGCGAGGTGCAGTGGTAGTCATCCTAGTGGAGTTCATCATATCGACCAGGGGGTAGTAGATGGTGAGGATCGAAAACATCGATCGCTGCAGATCGATGTCGATAACGTGCCGTGTGTTTTGATTCTACGTGGTCGCAGTGTGTCTCGCCATGTGCATGAAAATGCGAAGAGGTGGGTGTACCCTGACCTAAAGGGACGCGACAAGTGACGTGGCTACCATACATCACGACCTGCTCATGCTGGCATCGAACGCCGTCAGGGCTATACGTGCTGCCAAACTTTGAGGCCCAACTGTAAGTGTCGAGCAATAAGGTCTTCCTTCTTGACGTGGATACTATACATCACGACCCTCCGAGCTCCAGTGCTGCCCCGACTTTGAGCCCCGATTGTAGCGTCGAACGATATGGTCTTCCTCTTGTAACCTCTAGCGTCATGTACTCTTCTTTCTCCTGAAAGAGTCTACCTCTACAACCACCCCAACTTCCTTCCCACCTCCAGCCTCCAACACAAGCCCACGTTTCAACGAGAAATCGTGGATCCGATATCGAAAAGGAGCAGCTCGCTAATGGGAACAGTGCGACCGACGTGGAGGGTTTGTGGAGAGTGCATGAGACGCCTATATATGAACCTTGGTAAGACAAGTCGATAATTGTAGGCAGCATCCATGAATGCTGAACCAATAGAGCGAATGTAAACTGTAGAGTGAAAGAGAAAGTGTGAGGTTAGGGTGAAATAACCCAATACAGACTCGGAGGCACTCGCACCTTCCACAACTTTCACCCCTCCCCCCTATCCCACTCAACAACAACGCGCATACACGCCTGGAGGGTATCGAACATGCTCCCCATGTCCCCGCGGGTGTAGAGCGCGAGGAAACAGTTGGCGAGGAGGTGGCGGAGGGCGCGGCCGGGAGTTGAGTACGTTAGGGTGCTGTTCGTGTTGCTGTTCGTGTTGGGGTTGTTGGAGGTGTTGGTGGAAGAGGCATTGGGGTGGGGGGAGTTGGAGGGGTGGGCGGGTTAAGGACCGGGCGCATTTGGTGGGTAGGGTGGAGTGGGTTGGTTGAGTCGGGGTTGGGCGGGTTGGTTGAGGTGGGTTGAGGACGGGTTAAGGTGCGTTGGTGCGCTGAAGGCAGGTGGGGTTGGTGGGTTGGGTTGGCGGGTTGGTAGCACGGGTGCGTATGTGGGTTGGGCGAGCTGAAGATGGGCGCGTTCGGCGGGTTGGGTCGAGTGCGGGTTGGGCGTGCATTGAGGACGAGTTGATTGGTTGAGGACGAGTTGGGTTCGTTGAGGGGTGCGTTGAAGGCGGGTTGAGATGAATAGGCGTCGGAAGACTACTTTGAGTAGGAAAAGAAAGAAAAAAGCCGTCAGCACGGTCAACACTTCCCAAGCAGAGTACTGCCTACCTCATCAAGCTCCTCAAGCACCTCAGCCGGAGGCAGAGAGGGCGTCGACATCGATGCGTCGATGTCTTAATCTTGTCTTTTCCCTTGTCGTTGTCTGAAATTACCAGAGAAGACGGAGATCGGAGATAGAGAAAAGCGGTACACTTGAAGCCAAGTTGAAGTTGCTCGTTGAAGTTGGCGACGACGGACCGGGATTGTACTTACATCGGTTACAGGCACGTGAATTAATTTCTGAATTCTCGCGCTGTCCGTTGACGGTTTTCTTTGGGTTTTCTTCAAGTTCAACGTTTGGTTTGCCTTTGGTTGACATTCTCCTTTTAATTATACAAAGCATTGATAGGATAACGGATAATCGATAAACCCCCTCGTTGCGTACTCCAACTTCCCTTCTGAATTCTGATGCATATTCATCGCTTCGCTGAATTTTATACCGTTTGTCTCCATCCAATCTCCCTATTAAATACTTACTTATCCTAGGACCTTCAGCCAGGTAGTGATAATCGTGCCATAAGTTATATGTTTAACTTTCTATACTTCAGGCGCTAATAAGATAGCAGTAACACTGCCCTTCAGATTCCATAAAACGCGAGGTGTTCGACTCCAAAAATAACCTGCTCGCTGTGGCATGTACAGCCCCGCAAAGTAGACGCTCAGGAATGTTATTTAGAGCCTCATGCTTACCTCATGCGGTGCGAAATTAACCCATCTTTGTTTCCCCCATCTAACGATCACCCTAACTATGTCACTATTCACCAATGCTTCGCATTTTATGATCGGCGGAGGAACCTTCGTTGATAACAGCACCATGATAAACGGAGGAATTCACGTTGGTGATTCCGGAAGCCGAGGTGAAGGATTTCTTTCCATATAATCCCGACCTGCACTTACAACCCACTGCCACAGGACTACAGGAGCTTTCGCGATTCGTGGCCAAGGGTGCAACTCACGATTCGAAAGACCAATACGAGGCGCCCAAATGCCATGAGGATACACGTGCACAACTTCTTGCAGATATCCATGAATGGATCGCGGTTCCAGTGAAAGAGACAGGGATAATGTATCTACACGGACCAGCTGGCGTGGGGAAATCGTGCATAGCGCGCTCCGCATGTCAGAAAGCTTCCAGCGTCGGATTGCTGGGTGCCAGTTTCTTTTTCTGGAGGAGCTCTAGCGATCGGAACAACGCCAGTAAACTCTTCACCACCATTGCATATCAACTTGCGATATTGGATAGCGAGCTTTCCCAGTTTATTTCGGCAGAAGTGGAGCACAATTCGCGGCTCCTTTACGATGCGCCTTTAGAGCTTCAATTCCAGAAACTCATTTATGAGCCTTGCATGAATCTTGTTACGATTAAGTTCTATAAAGACTTTAATTGTACAAGTTGGCTCGTGTCACGTGACTGATAAGTTTAATAACAAATCAACCAGTATAGATCGGTCTGAGAACGACGTTGTTCCAGACTTAAGTTCGAGGCTCTCCTTAGTCTCAAAGACTTAAGCTTGGATGTCGCTTAAGTACGAGTTAAGGAAGAGTTCAGAGTTCAATTGAATCGTAAGACCCAAGTATTCAGTTAAGCTGAAGCTTGGAGTCTTCTAGCTAACTAGCTACAGTTTATATACTAATTGGTACTACTATGGTACCGACTGTTCAAGAGTCTGTATGAGTTGTAAGTAAGTAAATATAAAACATTGACTTGGTACCAGTCAATGTTTGAGTCAAGTATCTAAAGATAGAAAAGAAAGTAAATATAGAACTGACTCAGTAGGAGTCAGTAAGCATACATCATTGTTTGGCAAAAGGTCAAAGGAAATGCCAAACAATAGAAAAGAAACAAATGAAAAATAATACATAAAATAATATCGTGAAGTAAAATCGTAACAAATCTCTTGTTTCAATGTAAAAAGTCGCTCATAGGAACCATAGTTATTGATGGATTAGATGAATGTGAAGACCAGGCTACACAACGCGCAATCCTTCAACTGTTGGCCAAAGCTGTTCGTGTTGACGGCTTTCCGCTCGGTTTCTTCATCACCAGCCGACCAGAGCTCCATCTACAAGAACTCTTAGACACCAAGGAGGTTATATTTGCGACATGCGTCATTTCATTAAGCCATGTTCCTGGGGTCTCCCAGGATATCAAAACGGTTCTCGAGAGTGGATTTGCTCGTATCTTAAATGATCCCAGGTTCAAAAGGGCCCTCGCTTCGACTCCTCGGCCATGGCCATCTCCAGAGAATATAGACACCCTTGTCAAGCGATCATCTGGCCAATTCATCTACTCAGCAACCGTTATGAAATTCATAAGCAGCCCCGATCACAACCCCGACGCACAGCTCCAGATTGTACTCGGAGTTAAGGGTAGTGGAAACAAATCCAATCCCCTCGCAGACCTTGACCTTCTCTATCACGAAATTCTCTCTAGAGTGCCGGATCCTGAGTGCACCATTAAAGTTTTGGGGTATATGCTTGCCATTAAACGAGTAGCTAGGCGGCTTGCTACAGAAAGAAAAAAAGGTTCTTTGCGAGGCTCCATCAGTCAGGCAGTGATTCAAAATCAACATCGCCTGCTTCTTGTTATAGAACAGCTATTATGCCTCCCACAGGGTGAAGCATACTTTGCATTGAATCAACTGCACTCGGTTATCGACTTAAAAGTCGGATCTGAATCTTTCAGGCATAATCTACAAATTCAGTTTCACCATAAATCATTTCCAGCTCCTGCCTCTGTGCAGGCTATGCTGTTTCTACACAAGGGTTCAATTTCCCTCCTGGTGCATAGATATTCGTATTCGTCGCTTCGCTCATCTTTTTTTGGTATCCCTTTGTCTCCATGAATTAAATTCGCAGGCGGCAGTATCCTTCTTGCACGTACCATAGTAAGTTATACGTTAACCTGCTCTATCTCAGACAATAATGGGGTATCAGTACTGCTTCACATTACATGCCCAAAATGCGAGGCTTTCGAATCCCTCGTAATCATGAATAGGTAGAAATTCGATTTTTTTTGTTCTTTACAGGAAATTGAAGTCTCTAATTTGCTTTGCATAAGTTCAGCAAAAGGAAGAAGAGAAATTCATTGATGTAGGTATCTAGTATGTACAACGGGCAGATGCATGTTTAGGCGAAGTTGCCGGAATTGATTTTATCATGTCAAGCTCGTGTGCTCGAAGAAGCCTTTCTGCACACCACTCACGAGGTGTCCAAGAATAACCTACTCGCTATGACACGTACAACCCCGTATGTATTGATGCACAGGATTATATTTAGAGCCTCATCCGATGAGAAACCACTCCATCTTTGTTTCCCCACCTAACAATCACCACAACTATGGCACAACTTTTCACCAACGCTTCGGACTTTACCATAGGCAGAGGAATATTCGTTGATAACAGCACCATAGTAAACGGAGGAATTCATGTTGGTGATAGTGGAAGCCGAGGTGAAAGATTTCTTTTCATATGATCCCAACCTGCACTTACTATGCACTGCCCCAGGAATACAGGAGCTTTCGCGATTCGTAGCCAAGGGCGCAACTCACGATTCGAAAAACCAATACGAGGCGCCCAAATGTCATGAGGATACACGTACACAACTTCTTGCAGATATCCATGAATGGGTCGCGGTTCCAGAGAAAGAGACAGGGATCATGTATCTGCACGGACCAGCTGGCGCTGGGAAATCGTGCATAGCGCGTTCCGCATGTCAGAAAGCCGCCAGCGAAGGATTGCTAGGCGCTAGTTTCTTTTTCTGGAGGAGCTCTAGTGATCGAAACAACGCCAGTAAACTCTTCACCACCATTGCATATCAACTTGCGATTTTGGATAGCAAGCTTTCGCATTATATTTCGGCAGCGGTGGAGTGCAATTCGCGACTCCTTTACGATGCACCCCTAGAACTTCAATTCCAGAAACTCGTATATGAGCCTTGCATGAATCTCTTATTTCAATGTAAAAAGCAGCTCATCGGTACGATAGTTATTGATGGATTAGATGAATGCGAAGACCAGGCTACGCAATGCGCCATCCTTCAACTGCTGGCCAAAGCTGTTCGTGTTGACGGCTTTCCGCTCGGTTTCTTTATCACCAGCCGACCAGAGCTCCATCTACAAGAACTCTTAGACACCAAGGAGGTTATATTCGCGACACGTGTCATTTCTTTAAGCTGTGTTCCTGGAGTCTCACAGGATATTAAAACAGTTCTGGAGACTGGATTTGCTCGGATCTTAAATGATCCCAGATTCAAAAGGGCTCTTGGTTCAACTCCTCGGCCATGGCCGTCTCCCGAGAACATAGACAAACTTGTCAAGCGATCATCTGGCCAATTCATCTACTCAGCGACCGTCATGAAATTCATAAGCAGCCCCGATCACAACCCCGACGCACAACTCCAGATTATACTCGGAGTTAAGGATAGTGGTAATCAATCCAATCCCCTCGCAGACCTTGACCTTCTCTATCACGAAATTCTCTCTAGAGTACCGGATCCTGAACGCACCATTAACGTTTTGGGGTATATGCTTGTCATTAAACAAGTTGCTAGGCTGCTTGCTAAAGAGGGCAAAAATGGTTCTGAGTCTTTGCGAGGTTCCGTCAGTCAGGCAGTGATTCAAAATCAACGTCGCCTGCTTCTTGTTATATAACAGCTACTATGCCTCCCATCGGGTGAAGCGTACCTCGCATTGAATCAACTGCACTCGGTTATCGACTTAAAAGTCGGATCTGAATCTTTTAGGCGGACTCTACAAATTCAGTTTCGCCATAAATCATTTCAGGATTTTCTAACCACAAAGACACGGTCGCGAAATCTCTACTTGAACATGTCAAAATATCGTCCTCAGATATTCTACTCATGCATGAAGTTCTTGCGTCGCTCAAATTATGAAACACAAGAAAGCCATGGTAAGTAAAATACCCTCATACAGATTTAAGTAATCATACTAAAGTCAGTGTAGCTTGCTGGCTCTATGCTTTCTTTGCGTGGTTTTGTCACATCAAATATCATCGAGTTGAAGTGTTCATAAAATTAATTGGCAACGCAGGCGAGGATTTAGCTCGGTTTATCGAGGGACGTTGTCCTATGTTAAATGTTCCAAATTTGCGATGGGCTCTACAGGCTTTCGGACTGCAAGACCTAGAGGAGAAGTATTTCGTTGTTTTACAAAATTCTACGAATAGTAATTCGATTACCACCTGGGCGAGTTTATCTCGAAGCGCATTAAGTGAAATGTGCGAGCAGTGGTCCTCAGTCCGGCTTGGAGTAGGTCCAAGCTTTATCTATGGGACGCTGTTATGACAAATTTCTTTACAGGACCCAAGCCTCATTGACATTTACCGGGAAAAGTTACTACTCCCCGCCTTTAAAATGCTTTTTCAATCATACAAAAATGATCCGCCGGTGGCAAAAAAATTACTGACGTTACATTTCATCCTCGTTTACGAATTGGATCAAAACTCAACACTCTTCAAAGATGAAATATTCAATACAGAATCTGCAAATTTAATATCTCAGATATATCAAGATATCAGGTATACATATTCTGAACAATTGGTGGTTAATGCGCGACATTGGGGCATTGATGATTTGAGGTCCTCTGTATGTAGTGACGAACCTTCTGTCTCCTTCCAATGCACTCCGGACAATTACGCAGATATGTTTACTCTGGTAATATCGCACGAGCCATGGATGATCCCTGATGATGTACCGATGAGGAGACAGCGCATGGAGTGTTGGTTACAAAACCTGAATTTTCTACGACCAACCGCATCTCCAGCGATGTTATCAGCTCTGGAATCTTTAGCTCAAGAATACTATTGTTCAATTACGAATAACAGGGTTCTTACACACGAAAGTCATTCATATTTACGTTTTTGGCATACGGTGAGTTCGCTGTTCTTTATGCATAAGACCGTAACCTTTCTAACGGTAGGACAGAGGTTGCCTAATCCTCCACAAACTGTAATCGATGCATGGGAAAAAGCATTTGGGAAAGCCGGGCGCCTGGCTGTGGATGGGGATGAAAATTATGAGTATTACTTCTGCCCAGATGGTTGTCGCACACCAAAGTATCCCAAGTCTTGTCACAAGTGTATAAAAACCACTGGAAACTGGCGTCTTATTATAGGATGGGGGTGACGACGTACTGAACTGCAGTGTATATAGTATCCTTTTACGAAATCTCGATATATTGCAACCTAAATAACCAAGAAAAGTAAACGACGAAACCTGACATTGACTACGTACGTGTCCAATCCGGCATCGCTGTCAGTTTAGCGCGGGCTCGTAATGCGATGCCTTCAGTAGGATATCTAGAAAATCAACTAAAGAGATGGTGAGAGGACAAGCTTCGGACGATGACATGTTGAGTTCGACGTCGAGAAGCATATCATATCAAGAACGGTAGTCTACCCCCACATATGTACAGCACCCTCACAAATCTACGCAGCGAGTAACCCCACCCTCAGCGAGCACGCGGTTCGTCTGCCCAACTTTGGTCGTAGGACGCAGGACTGAAAGATTGGAACGCGTCCTATCCTGACAGATGACATACATATGCTCGAGCTTGAAGTTGGACTGACGTACTTCGAGGCGCCATAGGGCGCAAGGACCTGGCGTGCGCATCACTTAAAAGAGTCCGGGGAAAAGCATCGAATCAATCATGGCGGAAGATGGTAAAGACATACAAGCGCTCGCACACACACAACAACGGACAGCTTATTTTGCTGCAGTGAAGGAAGCGTGCTTGGCTTACAACCACAAGCACAACCGCGCCGAAAGCCCCCTTCGAAAAGATCAAGAAAGAATCGCCGTAGGCCTCTTGAGCATCAGCTCCGAGTACTCCGATAACGCCCAGACAACGCCCATACGTACGTAGGTTGCAGAACGCGTGACAACACTCAAGCACCCGCCGCTCCTCAGCCGCAGGTCATCCATATACACAAAAACAGGTTGCCAGTGCGATTTGAGATCGGCACTGGTGCACGCACGTATCGCGAGAATGTAGCAGCTGAGCCCATCCTTCTAGCTAAGAGGACGAAGGACCTCCACGAGGTCAGTGATACCCTCGTCGACGAGTTTCGTGCACTAAAATGCGCTGATATCCGTGGGTGATTAGGGATCGGGGAGGTGCAGTGGTAGGAGGATTTGCTGCTCTGTATTGGGGAGGGAGAGGGGAGTAGAGGGCGCGCAGGGGCAGGGGGAGAATAGGTAAGGCGAGAATGCCATAAAAGAAATCTAAAACTCAGCAGCAACAACCCCAATGGCGTACAACAAACGACTCACCGATCCCGACTTGACAGTTTTCAACGAAACAGTGGCTATCTCTGCCATGAACGACATCACCTATTCGTCGTCAGTCTTCTCAACACACCTGGACGATGGACGGCACATGAGACGCGTCTGGGCTCCAAAAACACCCATCATCTCGCCTACGACATAAAACGCCGCCCTGTGTACATGCACATCCGTCAGCTCTGAGTCTTAATCGTTAAATTCGAATGCAAACGCATAGAAAGAAGATGAGTGAGTTAGGAGGGGAGTGCGAAGAGAGCAAGGGGGTGTGGACAGAATCGAACCAGGAGGTGGTACGGGTATGGAGCGAACGAAGTGAGCCAAACGAGGGGAATGAACGACAGTGGGGTGGGGAACGAAGTGAACAGTGAAGAAAGACGACCAAAGAAAGACGACATACAACGCTAACGTTCCCTAACGCTTTACACGTCCGGGATAACTACTAGCAGAGGTGCAGCTCGCCATTTTAGGTGGTCAGTTCGGACTGTGGGTTGCGTTAGCATGGGTGGGTTGGTGCGTGCGTGCGTTTGGTTGGTGGGTTGGCGAGCACGTTTGGTTGGGGCATGGGCGTCTTTGGTAGGTTGAGCATGAGTTGAAGACGGGTAGAGGGTGGGTTGATTCGAAGAGTTGAGGGTGGTGGGTGAGTTTGGTGGGTTGGTTGGGCGGGTTGAGGTAGGACGGGTTGGTCGTTGGGCGTGCGATGGGTTGGGTTGGGTGCATTGAGGTTGAACGTTGGGTGGTTGAGGAGTTGGTTGAGAGTGGGCAGGTAGTACGAGCAGGTATGAAATAAGAGGAAGAAAAGCCGTCAGCAGGACAAAGCCTCCGACGGAGGAGAACACGTACCTCATCAAGTACCTCAAGCACCTCAACAGGAGGCGGAGAGGGCGTAGACATCGATGCGTATGCGTTTCGTGTCTTCCTTCTTGCTTCCTTCACCTCTTGTCTTCAATTCTTGTCTTGTCTTGCAACCTGTACTAGTCTACGTTCCGAGTGATTCGTCGTATCGTGAAAGATATTAGATGGTAAGAGGAAGAAGACAGAGATCGGAGATAGACAAACGCGGTGCTCGTGGGCGACCTCCGACGACGGATTGCAGATCTTCGGTTAACGTCACGTGATTTGATTTCGCGCCACGACGTGACATCGCTACGCAATCGCTACGGATACAACTTCACAAGCACCTGAAGGCATACTCAACAATGTCTTGTAGGTTTTGTAAAGTTTTCACATCAAAATGAGTACTTTATGACCGAAAATTTGGAAGATGTCGCATAGCTTTCTCGAAATCGCCGAAATCGTTTTGCGGTTCAGCCTGTCACACGCAAAACCGGGCGCCCAATTGAATGGCTTGGTACAGTATTCCTCGATGCTGTCCCTCCTGACATCATTCTTGCCTTTCGCAACTGTGGGTAAGTGCCATAAGTTTGTATTCTGATTGGCTATTTACTCACCTGTACAACTTCAAGCGTAGTACTGCATACGCTCGTAATTCACGTTCACACGCGCAGTGACTCTGTGGCTGTGAACGCTGCGTAACCACTCATTCTGTGGCTGTACATGGCATTGGACGCTTAATTTGTGGCTGCACGCTTATTCACGCGCACGCGCATTGTGGCTGTGTACACGACTCTCTAAACGGCCTGGACAGCCCGACAAAGGGGAGCAAGCACACCAAGAAATGCACAGTCCCCTATTGACGCAAGGATTGTATTTAGAGCCTCATGCGGTGCGAAATTAATCCATCTTTGTTTCCCCACCTCGTGAATATGGCATTATTCACCAATGCTTCGAATTTCATCATCAACGGAGGAACCTTCGTGGATAATAGCGGAAGCCGAGGTAATAAAAGTTCCTTTCAGGTTATGCCAAGTTCCAACCAGCACTTACGCACTACCCCAGGAATACAGGAGCTCTCGCAATTCGTAGCAAAGGGTGCAACTCACGATTCGAAAGACCAATACGAGGCGCCCAAATGCCATCCGGATACACGTGAACAACTTCTTTCAGATGTCCATGAATGGAACGCGGTGCCAGAGAAAGAGGCAAGGATCATGTATCTGCACGGGCCAGCAGGCGCTGGAAAATCGTGCATAGCGCGCTCCGCATGTCAGAAAGCCGCCAGCGAAGGATTGCTAGGCGCCAGTTTCTTTTTCTGGAGGAGCTCTAGCGATCGAAACAATGCCAGAAAACTCTTCACCACCATTGCATATCAACTTGCGATGTGGGATAGAGAGCTTTCCCAGTATATTTCCACTAAAATAGAGCGCGATTCACGACTTCTTTACGATGCACCCCTAGATCTTCAATTCCAGAAACTCGTATACGAGCCTTGCATGGAACTCTTATTTCAATGTAAAAGGTCGCTCATTGGAACCATAGTTATTGATGGATTGGATGAATGTGAAGACCAGGCTACTCAATGTGTAATCCTTCAACTGCTAGCCAAGGCTATTCGCGCTGATGGCTTTCCGCTTGGTTTCTTCATTACAAGCCGACCAGAGCTCCATCTTCAAGAACTCTTAGACACCAAGGAGGTTATATTCGCGACACACGTCATTTCATTAAGCTGTGTTCCTGGGGTCTCACAGGATATTAAAACGGTTCTGGAGAGTGGCTTCGCTCGGATCTTAAATGATCCCAGGTTCAAAAGGGCTCTCAGTTCAACTCCTCGGCCATGGCCGTCTCCCGAGAATATAGATACACTTGTCAAACGATCATCTGGCCAATTCATCTACTCAGCCACTGTCATGAAATTCATAAGCAGCCCCGATCACAACCCCGACGCACAACTCCAGATTGTACTCGGAGTTAAGGATAGCGGTAATCAATCCAATCCCCTCGCAGACCTTGACCTTCTCTATCACGAAATCATGACTAGAGTACCGGATCCTGAACGCACCATCAAAGTTTTGGGGTATATGCTTGCCATTAAACGAGTAGCTAGGCGGCTTGCTACAGAAAGACAAAAAGGTTCTTTGCGAGGCTCCGTCAGTCAGGCAGTGATTCAAAATC
>JASFCZ010000161.1:0-14430 GCA_036937155.1 Cyathus pygmaeus
ATGTATTACGGATGCATTGCATTGTATATTGCGATGCAAATGCTCACATCCACCTCACATAGAAACACTTTGGCCGACATTGGTATCACTGGCGAAATCCAACAAGTGGGATACATGCCTCTCTAAATACAAGGGAGGTCCTGAAGACAAGACTGATGCTGTGGCTGCACACCATAATCAAATACAATACAAGCACAATTGGATGGATGTGAATAATTCTCAAACCATCATGGCTGTCCTCACTGAACCTCTTTCACATTCTTCAAAAGAAACAATTACCCTAGCCCTATTTTATCTGCACAATGTAAGTTCATGTCCGAATCAATATCAGAGTCTTCTTATCTCACATATACACCAACCTCACAGTTCAGCAATGATCTGAAATTCGATGCTGCAATTTACCGAAGTAAAACCAAAGAGGGTGAAGCATTTCTGGACCAGCTTCATCAGCAAAATCATTCTCCATTCAGGATAAGTGGGGTCAAAGAGCCTTCTATCGATATGCTTAATACTGCTGGTGTGGAAGTGAATAAATATCCGCTTTTTGGATACTTGGAAGGGCAACAACAAGCAGACAAATATAAACTAATATGGTATAATTGCCCTAATAACAGTGCGGATGACGGTATTCCACCAGTTGAAAGTACTCAGACAGGCAGAAAGGAGGAACAGGGGATTGGCTTTTTAAGCTCGTTGCAGCCAGGTGATCGGATTGCAATTCATGTTACTGATACATCAGATCCGGTATGTTGGATGTTGTTCGTGAAAGCGGTGTATACTCACCTGATGTTCTTAGAGACATTTTGAAGGTTATGTTCGCCTTGAGCTATATGTAGATAGCGACAGTGAGTGTCCCATGTCGCACTAACAGATGTAGGGGGATGATGGGATGGTAGAAATAGCGAGAACAGAAAAAGGAAGTGGAAGAGGTGGGAGTTGAATGGATCATAGGATAACCGTAAACTCAGAACAGGTTGTATGGGTAGTGTATGATATCTACCTCCATGATGCGAGAGTTAGGGTGCTCAATGTACACATCTATAATTTTCGTACCTTAAGCTAGCTTTATTGAAGGTGTTTGTAGATGATAGAGCAGTGCTGCGTGCACCAGCTCCGACTCCATGAAACAGACAGAATGATCTTCCACCGCGCATGTCTAACAGCGGTAAGCCATTTGGAGAGTGATATGTGTGAATGAGGCGATGAGGAACGTTGGGAAGTGGTAACGAAAGAGAAAGCGGATCTGCAACCTGTTGACTCGAGGCAGTTAGTAAGTAAAGAACACTGATTTAAGAATAACTTACCCCGATTGACTCTGGGTGTGTTCAATACTGAACCAGGACGCTCATTTACCTTAGGGTTAAAATGTTAAAATATCGAGTATGTATTGGTCGAAGAGAGAGAGAGAGAGAGCGAGAGCGAGAGAGGAGAGCAATGTCCGTGTTGGATGCACCCGGAGACCTCGGCACTTAGCGGCCCATGTCGGTATTTTCCGGATGACAATTAGCCAACAATTAACGCGATCTGCTCGTTGACCTTGACCGCGACGACCCCAAGTTCCAACTTACTTTTTCTCCAATCTCTCGTATACTCATACTCATATTACACATACACAAAATGCCCGTTCTCACGACGGAGGAAGACAAGCCTCGTCAAGGACGCACCACCTACTCGGATCCCGCCAACAGGCGGCCTCATCTTTACCCCAAACAATGCGCCCATCATCATCACGCCCCTCTGAGGCCTCCTTACAGCTGGTTCTCTCTGCAAAGGGGGATATGACCTGCTGGATTTCTCCTAATCATGAACATCAACATATAGGGGCCATATTTGGGATATTTCTGTCTCCCTCGTCCCACTTCCTTCGCCGCCCACAGTACGCACCCGTGCTACACGCTCGTAGTTCATTGCACTCTATGGATCTCGTTGGTGAATGGGGTCGTGACTATGCGGATGGTGGAGGATGTGATCCCGAGGACGTGTTGTATGTTGCTAGTTCTGGTTGTGCTATCCTGCCCCGTTTTCTTGCCTGTTGGACGACACCGACTTAGGCTTACAGTATGGGGGCTTGTTGGAGGCGGGTCGAAGGCTTATGTAGCCTGCGCAGTCAGTGAGTTCCGCCCTACGTAGTATTCCCTTTCCTGCCCGCTCCTTTAATTTCCTCTCCTCCTGTTTCCAAGTCGTTGCTATACCCATCCCTTTCCCCACGCATGTTAATTTTCGATGTCTTTGTCGTTATTACCTACCCACCCCTCTTGGTCCTACTCATAGGCGTGTTACCTCACAACCTGCACGCCCCCGCTCTGGTCCTCCTTCGCCATCCTATGCTTTCCCTTCGCCCTCCCTACCCCTTCTTGCCCTCCTTTCTCCTCCCTTCGATGTTCACCGTCAACTTACTACCTTTGTTCATCTTTTCCTCTACTTCTTTCATGATCTCCCAGCCTCCTTCCCTCTTCTCTCCTTGACGACCAAATGTTGATATTACCGTCTAGGTGGACCTAGCCAACTGGCACTATTCCAACGACCCTTTCGTACTCAGCGTGTTACGCAGGCGAAGCCAGTTCGTGCTCAACGTTCTACGCGAACGGAGCCTACCTCATTCGTGCTGGTTCGTGTTCGACCAGCTGGGGTATGTGAGTTTCCATTTGGTTGGCGAGCGGGGATCAGTTGGTATAGCGTGGACTCGGTAGCAGCGGATTGAGCTGTGTGTAGGCGTTGGGACTCAGGAGACGGACATTGGAGCTGATGTTGGCTTTCGTTGGGGTTGACGTAGAAAAGAACTTTGGACTGGAGCTTCCGCTGCATGTGCGCCGTGTTGAGCCTTTTTACATTGTTCCCTCGCCTCCTCTTACTCTCCATTCAGCTTTCATCTTCGTCCATTCACTTTTTCGCTCCCTCCGTTGTTCCTCGTCCTCTCATCTGCTTAAAGAAATTGAGTGCTAACACTTCCCTCTAGGTCGACCCAGATCACTGGCACTACTCAAACAGTCCTGTCGTGCTCAGCTGCTCCTTTGTTTCGTATGCGACCGGCTGGATCAGACGAGTTTCCATTTAGTTCGTGAACGGGGTTCAGTTGGATAGATAGATTGGGCGGCAGCGACTCAGGACTAGGAGTGGGAGTAAGCGTTGGGTCAACGTTGGGTATTCGTTAGACTGGGTCTGCTATTGTTCGGTTGGACTATCTATGGTCTTATGCTTGTGTTAAGATTGAGCTACATGGGCTGCATGTGCTGCGTTGCGCCCCTTTCTACCTTAGTTTACCTCACCTTGCCCTTCCTTCACCTTCTCTCCTCGTCCCTTCACCTTGACCCTCCCTCCCACTATTTCTCTTCCCATCCCACTTCTTTCCACACAACTCTGAACTCATGTCTACTACACCTCTCCGTGAGGAGATCAATACTAATACAGCCTCCTAGGTCGATGGGTGCGCTCGTGTTAATGCCTTGGACGAATGGGGTGGGGGTACCGGGGCATGACGACTCGGAGGCTTGCAAGGACTGGTGGAAGTTCAAGTTTGATATATTGTGTCTATGTACAGTAGTCGTTACAAAATGTAAACCTACATATGTATAGATACAGTATAATATACTTGATCTTCGTCACTTAACGATATTAAATACGAGACACCGAGAAGGTGCATATCAGGTGTCACCAGAGAGTCTATAGACAGACCCGGTCGGTGAACACTGAAGTATGCTAGCCAGAAGTGGAGGACATAGAGGGTACAGACGATGAGGTTGAGACTGATAGTAGTAATACTACCTACGAGAGAGTTTTACACGCGTCAGCACTGTCGTATCAAGCGGGAAATGATGGAAGGAAGAGGAGAAAGGGTAATAGAGGGCAAGGAAGGTAAGATAGGCAAGAAAAAAGGAGACGAACAGGTATAGGTTACCTTCCTCCACTATATTCAACCAACTGATCCCGCAGACGAACACTCCCTATCGCCTAAGCAGCAAAAACACGGACACGTAAGTCCAGCTATGCATATATCAACATCAGCTTCTTGTGACGAACGACAAAAGCAAAACGTTACTCACCACGAAACTACTCATACACGCATCCAATACTACCTGTGGCATTACTAGCACGTAACCCCCAGCAGCGCTTCCAATAGCACCCTGTCTTGCGAGGATGAGCAGAGAGCGCAGCCTTGTGAATCGGACGTTAGGAACCCCATGGGCAGCCTATCCTGGGAACAGCCCCTTTCGATGCAGCTTGCGTGGTTGAGGGTTAGTAGGCGTTCGATGAGGTGACAAGGAAGCCACTTATCGATGAAGAGTGAAGGGGCAGCCTGCAACATACGGAAAAGAAGGCCATATATGTAGGAAGATAAGGCAGCGTATTACTGCACTATACTCACAATCGAAGCCACAACGGCCTTGCACATGAAATGTCTACCGCTACGTTGAGGGTTGTTCGATGATAATTATACGAAGGTACACGCCTGGTTTGTAGTGTAAGCGTATGATGAAGAGCACGGTTCATGGTCTTACCTGCGTAATGGAAACCCATCGATAGCGTTCATCCTAGCTCCTAGCGCGCGTAGCCAAGAAACGCTGACATTCACGTCTGCTGTCCGCAGCCATCATCTGTGAACATCGTCAGACAACGACTGGGGCAAAGGAACGTTTAGCAAGCTGAGGTATAAGCTTCGAGATGCATCCCCTGTGGAACGTAGGTCCGCAGCCGTTGTGAGCGAAGAGGGGACGAGGAGAGGGAAGAGACGATGAAAGGAGAAGATGAAATGACTAACCGAACAACTACCATAAGCCTCTCACACCGCTGTATCCAGAGAATACATAACGACCAGCAAGTACAGGCCGCATACGTCGATGTGCAGGCGAACATCATCACAGATGGAGGGTTCGAAGAAGCGCGTCTTATGTCCTACAAAACGGATGTCAGCATAGAACGGAGAAGGTACAAGGGAGCAACATGGATGGTGGATGAGGATGGGACGAAGAAGGGACAGCGAGGGGACGAGAGTGTGGGAAGGGACACAAAGAGAGAAGGAGACGAACCAATTGGTACACTCAGATTCAACCACCTCCATCCCTTGCAAGAACCTGCATGACGTCGTTAAGCACGAAGAAGCCATATTCCAACGGGGTTGTGGGCGGTGCCCGCAATGGAGATCCCATATCCGTGCTAGCAATGGAAGGCTCGAAGGAGCACGACTTGTGTCCTGCGAAACGTACGTCAGCACAGATTGGGAAGTTACGAGGGAGCAACATGGATGGTGGGATAAAGAGGAGACGAGGATGGGAAGATAAGGGGACGAGAGCGTGAGCGGAGACAAGAAGGGAGAGGAGACGAACCAATAGCTGCACTCTGTATCTAAGACCTCCACCTCAAGAACGTACGGAGCTGAACCTCCTTCACCGTCATGACGTCCTTGAGCACGAAGAGGTCATGTTCCTAGGGGCCCTGGTTGCGGTGCCCGCGAGGGGATCCCAACGTTCGTGGTTGACGTCTTCGTGGGTAGCGATCTGAGTGAGGTATTGAGGGAGTGGCACGTCCAGGGGAGCTGTGGAAAGGCGTGTTAGTGCAGGAAGGGAGGGAAGGGAGGGAGGGAGGAGGCACGTACCTGATCGCAAAACAGACCACCGCGGGGGACGTCTGTGCCCAAACGCTGAAACTCGCCATGAATGGGGGACTTGTAAGGCGCGTCGATCCCAAGGGCAATGTCTGCTGGCTTGTAGGCTGGTGTCTGAGTGGGATACGGCTGGATGGCTGGAGAAGGCTCGTTGGTCTGTGATTGGCGTGTTAGCGTGTACTGGAGGCCTAACGACAGCCAGGTGAAGTGGGGAAGAGAGAAGTTGAAGAGATGGTGATAACCAAGGAGAACGCGATCGTGCATGGGGGTTTCATAGTGGGCGCTTAGCGGACTTCGGAGTTCGGGCTTTGACGTTGACGCGTTGACGGGTTTTGCCGGACGGTTGATTCTTCTCGATTGGGCATCGTTCGACGCTGTCGCCCGACTGTCATCATCGATGTCGACGATAAACCGTCGCAGGCACAACCTCAAGTGCTTCAACTTCGACTTCGTGAATAGGGAGCGGGTACGGTGATGGATGGACTGCAGCTTCGTATCATTAGTAGGTATAGGAGGTACGTCACATTCATGTTGCATACACGCTTCCCAGGATGCTCATTCAACCTCTTCTCGTTTAACAGCACCGTTACATATGTATATCATATTTGACAATTGGAAACTTGAGTCACTTTCGTCACGAGTTGGACTTCAACTCAGCTTGATCCTCAACGCTGTGAAGCAAACGAAGTTGGCTATTCACCTCACGCAACCGACGCGCGTGAAGAAAGGATGAAGGTTAACGTGCATTAAACGTCCTAACAACCTGATATCATCGTCTTCATCTTTTAGGCTTATGAAAAAGAAGAGTAACTCGTGGAATCACTGTGCATTGTGGTCATGTTGCCCTCATAACATCGTCAGACACGCTGGCTCCCGGTCCTTCACTCAATTCATGGATTTACATCCTACAGAACCTCTCAAACTCGGTGGAAATCTATTTGAAGCTGAACATATATTGAAGCTGCACTTCAAAAGAGGAATCAAGGAAGCTCCAGGCGTTATAGGTATAGGTGACCATGATATTGTTTAGTACGTACGTCACAGACGCAGTCGCACACATACCATCTCATGACATTTGTCCCAACGGAGTCTCTAAAGCTGGTTTTTCGTCGTACCTGAAGCACCGAAGGACACTACAGAAGGAAGATTTCACATCGGTCATTTCCATATCGAGTCTCGGCGACACCACCGATGCGCAAGAACGACTATAGGTCATATACGGTGTCGACGACTGCAACAATCATCTTATTGTTTATACCTTTCAATGATGAGAACGGGAGGACAAATCTATGAATCGTTTAGGTATCGCTGAGACTGGTGTCAGAGTATGGTTGAAAGTGCGTACTCGCACTTAGCGTGCCAGTTTCTCATTTACGACGTTGGTCTCGATATAGCCTCTCCAGCTAGTTAGCGTTCGCTGAAATTAGCATATATCGAAGTTGAATATCCAGAGTGCAGACTAGGTTGTACGCGCCCTACCACCTCGGATGCCAGGACGCAAGAACATCTAAATGGCGTATACGCTTTTGAGGAGGATGTATGAAAACCTCGCGCATGTTGTGATCATGATCATGAGCGTAGGTGGTCACGATACTAAAGTGTACGTCGTAGTCGCAGTCGAGCCCGGTCCCTCACTAATGATACCTCGACACGCCTCTAAAGCTGATTACGTCCTCGCTGAGGAACCTATGACATCGACTACCCACCGCTGCTGGACATCGATGGAATCAAGGTAAAAGATACACTATATCTTAGGTCAGGTACCATGTGCCGAGATTTGGCGTACGGAAAGAAGGGGGAACACCGTGCAGCGCCTCCAATATAGCGTACGTAGGCAGAATAGTACGTCGCTCACAATTTTTTCTCTATCATGACACCGTCCTTATCCAGAATCCAGGAGAGATTTCGTTAGTCTACATGGAATATAATTGATATTATCTGATCGTGCTATATCGCATGTACATTCAGACCTGCACTATCACCGATGCTACCCATTGCGCAGTTGGATGTGCCCATATTCATACAGGCTTCAGTGAGCGCCTTGAGTACAAGAATGGAGCTGGAGTTTCTGCAAGTCCGTTCCCTTCATGATGATGCATGTCATGATGCATCCGGTCCTGAGACTTGGGCCATCGATGTTTATACTAACAGTACTGGGAAGTCTTCAGCTTTGGAGCGGTATCTTGTTTAGAATGGGAGAAACTGCACCGGTTATTTGGTCTGTCAGCTTTAATCCTCGACCGCGCCTTTTCGTGACTGCCTGAAGGTGAGAGCATGCATTCACAGCATCTCGATACACGACAAGTATACACCGCGCAACGTGGTTTCCCCTGATCTTGACGCCCAATCGAGGCTATGTACTTCACATCGCGAATAATTCGAAGCGGTCCACTGAATGCAGAGCCTATATATAATTGAATTGGAGCTTTGTCTCCGAGGCAGTAATTTTTTACGGGATGATAATAGATATCACATCTATAAATACGTTGTGGGGTGTTTCTCCGACATTCTCATGCACGCAGACACACTTAATGAATACTGAATTGGACGCGGACCACCAATCTCCGTGGTTTGCGAGTATTTTCAGCTGTCATATTGAATCAGTAGGTATATATATTCCTACAACTTTACGCGCTTCGGTTTGATCCCTTTTGTATTTCTACCAGAAACCATCGAAAGTAAGATCATGGCACTCGTAATAAAGAATAACCTACCCTCTTCCCGAAACTCGTGAGTCTAATGTCTCCAACAAACGAAAGGAAAGTCTAACAAGTATTATAGGGAATCTTTGGATATCATCGTGGAAGGTGAAACTGAATATGACTAAGCATCCGATACTTCTACTAATATTGGCAATTTAAAGTGCTAAATGTCACCGGCCTTCCGAGACATTGCATTAGGCATTTTGACTGTCGCTTTAAATCGGCGACATACGATGTCAATATCTCAGTTGATAACAAGAAATTTTTGAGCTACAACTCGTCGACCAAACAAGAAGGAACGACAAAGGTACCTAGTAAACCGGACGAAGAAGGGATTACATTAAATTTGGAAAAGAAGTTCGGATGGTAAGCTCCTTTTTGATATCTTTTTGAGTAGGAATAAATCGTAACGTCTTTCAAAGCAATATTACTAAGACTTCGTTCGCGAATATCGATATCGAATGCAAACATACAACCCTTCACGATACTCATAATATATCTTCATCGGAGAAAATTGACATCTTCAAGACAGTTAAATTGAATGCAGGTATGTTATTTTCGTCGACCACACATTGTAATCGCATCCGATACATCAGGACTGAGAGGAATAACACAGATACCGATATTGTCCTGAAATATATCACTTCAAAGTCTGAAAATCGCTCGATAACACTGTCCGTACGAGCTGCACGGGTATCGAGTACGGTGGACCTGGCACAATTCAAACTCATCGTTCCAAACGAATGTCTGTACACTGTTTTAGACTTGGAGAGCCTAGGAATCGTTTCGAAGATTTTGAGGAACGAAAATATCATTACCTCCCCTGAATGGGTTAACCTTCTGGGATCTATGGGAAAGTTTCTGAAGTTCATTTCAAGCACCGCAGATGTAGGACTGTTGAACACTTTTAATTATGTTAAATTTATTAACAAGATTCTCCGAAGCTTGATGTTACAAGTAAAGTTGCGATTGCAGCTGTTACAGCTGCTTTCGAGGTAATAATTTGATGATCTTTTTCAGTTCAATACTGCTGACACTTACTTCATTTCTCTATAGCTTTTTGTTGAACAGAAAGTACGTGATGAACGTGTACTGGCTCTAATCCAGTTAATTTCAAACCTATATCAAATGCTACTCGACTCCGATCCGTTGGAAAAATGTCGCACCTTACGAAAATCTATTGATGGATTGATATTCACAACTAGAGAATGTGCATACTTCATTGAACGGTACATGAGACCCAATTCTTTCAGTGAGACTATTCCGATATTGTTCGCTATAACATTGACCGACATAGATTACTATAGCGCAGCGTGTAGTTGAGAATACCTTTTCGGGCACTGACGACATCATCACCCAGTTTGAAAAGCAATTCTTCGCCCTTAGAGAAGTTTTTTTCACTGGCTTGATGCTATCCATTGGCCACATGAACATCCGAATATTGGAAAAATTTGAGAAAGTTAATGATAAACTTGATCATCTTGGTAGGTATTGCACTTTGACTGTCTCATGAAATGTTACGGTGGCTGAGTATATTATACAGTTGACAAGCTCACATTGCCGGTTCTTGGAAGATCATGGAACAAGCTAGATGGGTGTATTCCAGGAACTCAAGAGCCCCTAATTGCAAAGATTTATGAATGGGGAATGATATGTGATGCTCGTAATATTTTCCTGCTTCATGGAGCTCCAAAGAGTGGTAAAACCACAATGTCGCACTCAATGGCTTACTGCTTTAGTAAAGAAGGCCGCTTGGGTGCAGCCATATTTTTTGATGAAGGCTCGGATAGCTGCAAGTTATTCTATCCATATTTGGCTCGAGAACTTTCGAAATGCGACGCAAACATTCGTGCTCACATTCGAGCCGCTTTGCAGGAGGATGAGAACTTTGTGAATAATCCTCCTCACAGACAATCTGAATTCCTGAAATCGAACATTTTTTCGAAATTCACCATGGTGGGGCCAATTCTCATCATATGTGATGGATTAAACTGGTGTAAAGACAGTCACCTTATGCTTCCAACTCTCACAGATTTACCTCTCAATATACGGATTTTAATCACTTCACGGCATGAGGAAAACATTGATTCTGATCTCTCTCTGGGTTGTCCTATAAAGCACAAGATGACACTGGATGATCATGGTCAACATGATGATACGCTGGAGTCATATGTGGATGAATTTCTTAATCTTTTGGAAAGGTTAAGACCTGCCATATTTGTGGATCTTTCACTTAAGAATATGACCTACCAACTGGTTTCAAGAAGCCATGGAATTTATATATTGGCTAAAGCTGTTCTACAATTATTTGCGACTTTAGCTTATGGAGCTGGAAAGCAGCTGATGAGATATATTTTCAACACTCCATTTCCGAAAGATGGCAACCATGCACTTCAAAACTTCCAAAAAGTTTTCGTGACAATGCTAACACTGGAAGATGTCTCTTTTCGCCTTTGCTTAAATGGCGGTTGGCAACCAGAATTACAAGGGGTAGTCAAGAAACTAGTTGAACATCAATATCTTGAGCTGCACGATGGATGTATTAGTGTCACAGCATATTCGCTTATCCTGGGTGAAGATGCTCTTCATTTCGCATACAATCCCAGCTGCATGCCTCAGAAAGAATGTAGTTCTGTTAGAGCTGGTCAATTTATCTCCTCAAATGAAAATAAACCATTTTCATCTTTTCACCGGGAATGTAAATTGAATGCTATCAAGTGCATATTGACCTGCCAATGCCCACCTCAGCCAACATATGAACTTTTAACAGATTCAAGAACCCTTATAGATGACATGTGGAATGGGATTACTGATGTCTCAGCATATATATGTGGTCTCAAACCAGATGTTCTCCACTTTGCATGCAACCCCAGGTGTACATTGGAGAGTGGCTGCAGCTTTCCAAAAGCTGAACTACACATATCTGCCAGTGCTTCAATGATCTACAATGACATAGTTCACCAGAAAAGCATTTTCAATGCTTTCAAATGTATGGTTACCTGTCAATGCCCACACAAACCAAAAGAAGAATATTCAGCATTAATGCCTATGATGGAAACTTTCGATAATGCTTTCAGAATGTATATTGAAGGTGGCTTGGATGTGTGGAGTTTCATCAAAATTCCCAATTGCCATTCATCTGGAACATGCAATGCTTATATTTCACTTCGATTGCTTAAGGCTTTGGATACCCGTAATCTGAAGCAGTCTCAGAAAGAATGTATTATGAATGCTTTGCATTGCATATTGCGATGCAAATGCTCACATCCACCTCCTGTAGAACAACTTTGGTCGACGTTGGTATCATTAGTGAAGTCCAACAACTGGCATACATGCCTCTCCAAATATGGTATCGACAGAATTGATGTTATATCTCAACACCATAATCAAAAAGGATACGAACCTTTCAATGTCGCGAAAATTGGAAATAAAACCATAGCTGTGCTCACTGTACCTCTTTCACATTCTTCTAAAGAAACAATCACCCTAGCCAAATTTTATCTATACAGTGTAAGTTCATATTAGAATCAATATCAGGGCCTTCTTATCTCACATATACTTCAACCTCACAGGTTGACCACGGTCTAAAATTCGATGCTGCAATTTACCGATGTAAAACCAGTGAGGGTGAAGCATTTCTAGACCAGCTTCGTAAAATTCCAAAATATGAAAATGTAGTTGAAGAGCCTTCCAACGAAAAGTTTAATACTGTTGGTGTGGAAGTGATTAAATATCCGCTTTTTGGATACTTGGAAGGTCAGGAAAGAGCAAACTTTTACAGCTTACTATGGTATAATTGCCCTAGCAGTGTGGATGACAGTATTCCACAAGTTGAAAGTACTCCAACAGTTAGAAAGGAGGAGCAGGGAATTGGGTTTTTAAGCTTGTTGCAGCCAGGTGATCGGATTGCAATTCATGTTGCTAATACATCAGCTGCAGTACGTTGGTTGTTGTTAATGAAAGTGGTGTTTACTAACCTGATGTGCTTAGAAGCGTCAAGTTTCAGTTTCACTAGAACTATATGATGATAGCAATGATATCTGTCCTTTGTTGACCACATAGATGGAAGAAGGTGGTAGAGATGCGAGTGGAGGACAGGATGATGAGAACACTGATAGAGTGAAGAAGGGGAAATAGACATTGGTGTTGGAGGGAGGGATTGAAGGTTGGATGTTGATGGACAGGGTCAGAACATGGTAAACAAGAAGGCGAAAGAAGGAGGAACAGTCTCAGCCTACAGGAACATAGTGAACCATGGTGATGATGGCAAGGAGAAGAGAAGACATAAGACACAATTAACAGAAATACTTTAACATAAAAGACTCACTGTAAAGTTTGCATAGTGTATGATATTCACAGTCATGATGAGAAAGTTAGGAGTCTAGGACTAGCTTGATGTGGTTTGTACATCCTAACTCAGCAGAAGAGAGCACCAGCTCCGAGTCTCAACTCCATGAAACAGACAGAATGATTTTCCACCACGCATGCGCAACAGCGGTAAGGCATTTGGAAAGTGGTTCTTGAGTGAATGAGACAATGAAGAGCCTTGGGCGAGGGCAGAGAAAAAGCAGGCAGATATGTAAAGTAGGTAAGAAAGACTGATTGAAGATAACTTACCCCGTAGACAGACTCTGTGTATGTTTAATACTATGATGTACCGATGGGGGATAAATTGCCGTCGCCGTACTCAGTACCATATTCTCAAAATAACCAGATTTTTCATGTTTTTTTCTTATATATATATATACATATCATACAATAAAACTATCTTCCATAGTTTATTTTGTTGTTCCCCCTTTAAAAAGTCGTGAAACAGACGAAGTGATAGTAATTCCCACGGGTCTAACTACGGCGCCAGTTTGTTATTGCGCGTTAAATACTAACGAAGGTCCCTATTGTTGACAGGATAATGGTATAAAATGTCATGAGGTAGATATCTAGGACCTGTAGTGTGTGTAGAGATATCATGTCCATGCACACAACCCTTATAATTCTCAATTTTCAAGTACTACATACTCCAAAGTTCACAAATTACAATAGGCGTTAAAAATTGACATACATATATACTTACACTTATAACCAAGTATGAAGTGAAACTTCAAATGGTAACCTATATTACTTGTACTAGTTGGATGTATGCACATCATTAGAGTACTCTTATTTGTACTTACTATCATATATCTATGCATATAAGTATGTAATATCTAGCATATATGAAAGAAAAATTAAGAGAAACTGGCACAATTATAGTAGAAAAACAGCTGTCATGTTATTAATGATAACATAGGTATGCTTATATCATGTCAGTAACAAGTAGTTAGTAGAATAAGGGCATGTAGAAGCATGTAGAGCGCAGTTTTGTGGTTCAATGAAGCGTGGGAATTCGCGATGCGCACCCAAAAGTTGTGCAAAACTCAGGCAAAACTGAGCCCACAGAGTGGTGTTAGCCACATGTGATCAAATAACTAATGATCACATACAAGCTATGTACTCACATGTGATCATTTAGAGTCCAAATATTCACATGCAATCAAGCATGTAAGCATAGCACACACTCACATACAATCAAGTAAGTATGTACCATAGGTGTTCACTTGTAATCATTGGGGTACCTGAGCTCACATGCGATCAAGCAAGTAAATACCATAGGCACTCACATGTGATCATTAATGATAGTAAAGTCACATGTGATCAAGTTAGTAAGTACTGACGGCACTCACATGCGATCAAGTAAGTAAGTACTGTAGGTACTCACATGAGATCATTAATGATAGTGTACTCACATGTGATCAAGTTAGTAGGTACTAAGGGCACTCACATGCAATCAAGTTAGTAAGTACTGAGGGCACTCACATGCGATCAAGTAAGTAAGTACTCACCTCAGACAGGAGAGAATATGATTGGTGAGCAGATGGTACAATCATATCTTCTCTATATTTAGAATATGTATTAGGATATGCTACACAAAAAGATTTTTGATTAAATTGAGAATGTCATCAGACATCAGTCGCCTGATCAGATTGATTAACCATATTCAGAATATAACAATAAAACAAAAACAGAATCTGCTGGGAAAATCCGTTGCGAGGACAGATTCATGTCAAAATTCTGAATCTTGGCGTGAATCTG
>JASFCZ010000162.1:0-14393 GCA_036937155.1 Cyathus pygmaeus
TTATATTGATGTATTAGTACTTAGAGGCCAAGTAATACTTGAGTAATACGTGGGAATACTAAGTATGCACGCACAAAGTTAGGTGCCCGAGTTGAAGTCGAGAGAGTCAGGCGTGAAGGACTCCTTCGTGGAGGTGTCCATTGAGGAGTCTGGGAGTGACGATAGCGATGGAGGGGAGCCGTCTTCCAGAGCTCAAGGCGAAGATAAAGACGATGACCTGGTGCATCCAAAACGCAAACTAACTCCCGTCCCAATGCACAACACCTGTACTCGAGTAAGACCTTGTCGACCTTAGGCGCATAGCTCGCTAGTTCGTAGTACGCCTGGAAAGCAGGATGTGGAAGTGTTAACTTGTTATCTGCGGCGCTGTGCTCGGCAGGGGAAGGGGGTAGTTGTAAAGGGCATGAAGGACTTCGCGGATTGACCAGTATGGATTCTGGTGGTAACGATTGTGGGGCATCAGAACTAGAGGCGAAAACCTCGTCGACATCGACCATTGCCTAACGCTGCGCCTCCTCCCTCGCTATACTTACCTCGTCATAGACATGCAGAAGGTACGCAACGCAACGCCTCGGCACATATGGGTCTTGTAGAGTAGAGGCTATGTGGGTTCCTCCCTCCGGCTGTACCCTCCTCTACCATGTGCCACCATGATCTCGGAACTCGAGCTACGAAAGATATAAATGATCCTATCGAGATTTGACATGAGCAGAGAAGGTTGGCTGATCGCCCACATCGAACCTTTACCACGTTGTAGTGATGTGCGCGGAATGCCAAGGGAGGAGATGCCATTGAGGATAAAGGTAGTGGTGTTAACGCAGTGAATGAGCATGTGGATGACATGAAAGGAATGGTGTGTGATGTGTGCCTGTGGGACATCATGCAGGAGCAGCGACGGTACTCTTTCCCGATCTTGCTATAGTATGACGAGGGTAAAGATACGGTGAACCTGCGACGTTGACACGATCGCACCCACAACCTCATCCATCACTATCCGCGTCCTCCTCCAAACTCCTAGGCGCACAACCCGCTGGTGATAGTGCTGCCTTGCTAGACTCGAGACGTGTGCAGGGGGAAGGATTCTTAGCCTGGCCTTTGTCTGAGATGCCTAAGTCGGTAGGACAGTCGGCTACGAGAGGCATCGTTTGCCTTAGGTTGCGGGAGGAATGATGTCGTCGAGAGGGGGTGGTAGACGTGGATGTTTGGCATGGAAAGCTGCAGGAGAAAGTATACTAGGTTAGACAATGATGGACGAACGGTGAGGAAAGGGTTGAACGTACCAAGTGGATGGTAGGGCGAGGAAGAGCATTCGATGAGCAAGAATGGTATAGTGGTGATGTTCGGCGGGAGTTTGTAGGTCGCATGTGAGGTAACGGCGAGTTTCCGCTCCAATGCATGACACCGCCTCCTCTGAAGACGCTGTGATTCATCAAGCGTTTTCTTTCTCTTCCTAGCTCAATTTCTAGCCCAGACTCCCGACAGCTCCACTCACTAACCCACAAGCTCCTCAGCTGCCAAATCTCCCAAGTTGCGCCTCTTAGGGGAAACGGGTCGTTAAGACGGCAAAGGGTGAGGAGGGGGGATGGGTTGGTTGTTCAGCCTGGGGGGATGTAGAAGACCATGCAATGAGTAGCTGTCTGCGAGAGGTTTGATGGCATTGGAACGTTGAAAGACAGACTGTGTTCAGAGGGCGAAGGGCGGAGAGGGATGACCTGGGTAGGTTAAGTCTGTGTAACAGGTTAGAACGACGGCGAAGGACGAACAACGAAAAAGGGAGCGACATACCGTTTAAACCGTCCTCCCAACTCGCCATCCAGCCGCTGAAACCATCTGGCTCGACGTCTCGCTGGCACCTCGAAGGAGCACGAACAACGAGCGACCTATGTCGCAGGAAGACGCATTTCGTTGACGATGTCAGGCGGAGGGTGCAACAACTGGGCCAGGTGAGGTTTCGATGTCTGTTTACCAGTTAGATGAGAACAAACGAGGAAATAGGATAACATACCAGTATAACCTATCGTCGAACATCTGACAAACCCCCAGGATCCAGCGATTCAACTTCATTCATCACCAATTCCTCACACTACGAGCGGGGAATCGATGCGCGTCGATAGAGCGAGGACAGGGAGTCAGAGACCCGAGCACCTGGACTCTGGAGCACCCACGTGCTGGGATACTGAAGCGATAGGGTTGTCGAGGAGGAGGACGGTGTTCATGGCTGCCGCATATCCTCCTCCACCGCCATACCTTGTCCTCCACCAAACGCCAGTACCCATACCTCGCTAAGTATAACGGTACAGCACGAAGGCTGTGTCGGGATATCATGCCTTGGTACATCGACATGCGAGCAGGTTGAGGTTCAACCTTCGCTTGTTAGCTGTCTGCGATCGCCTTGTGGACTGGGAGTTGGCGCTGAAACTGTTGGAACACTAGTTGCCTGATACTTGTAGAAGGCGAAGGAGGGAGGAGAGGAGATAGTGACTGTTCGACTTGTAGAGGTTTGGGATACTGTAGAGAATGTTAGATGACGAAACGTGAGGGAAGGGAACAACATACATCGATCGTCATTTATAACCCTTCAGCCTCCGGCGGAGGCTAGGGGCTATCTCCTACATAGTCTCACCTTGACAATGGCGGAGACAAACAGGCGCGTTCGAGTATCCTTTCGATTGGTCACCGATGGATCCTTCCGCCCCTCAATACCAGCCTAATGTCGAGGTTCAGGGCAGCCGCATCCATAGCCCCCACCGCCGACATGCCCTTGCCATTTACCAAACCCCAGCGCCCACAACTCGCTAAATTGTTGTACGACACGAAGGCGGCGTCGGGGCGATGTGCGTGTCCACCTTCGATTGATGCTTTTCGTCGATCCCTAGTTGGGCAAGGAGCACTCGGTTGCGTTGGCATCGATGGCCCTGGAGCGAGTGGGAAGACGAGTTGCGTCGAAAGGTCGAAGGGTAGGGATGTACTGTAGGAGACTGTATTGCTTATTAGACGAGGGTGGATAGACGAGAATGGGAGAGACGCACGTTGATATCATTAGCTATCCTACAGATCTCCCCCATACATTCGCTCATATCATCCATCTCAGGGTATAAATTTCGCCTCGAAGGAGGTGAGCAGCGACGGGTCAGCAACGACGTATATGGTGATCTGTGCACGAGACGTGTTTCACTGAGTACCAGGCGGGAGGCTGCTCGACCAGAGGTTAAGGTATCTGTGTACTAGGTTAGACGAGGAAAGGGAGTGACGTACTAAGACCCATCTTCAGCGTTTTAACTATCATGCAGACCCGCACTTCCAGTCACTGATGTCGTCCAGCTCGAGGTGTCGAAAGAGCGTCGAATGCTCCCAGTCTCCTCAAAACCAACGGTAACGGCATCCACTTCTTCTTCCGCCGCCAAAACGTGTCCTCTATCAACTCCAACACCTATAGCTCGCTAGAATGGTACAGCACAAAGGCAGCGCTGGGGAAGTCGTGCGTTGGTGTCCCCCTTCGATCGTGTGCTGTCTGCGATCCCCAGTTAGACAGCGAGTAGTCGGCCTAAAGGAGGTATCGTAGGTCCTGGAATTGTTGGAATACAAGTTGCCTCTACCAAAGAGGAGGAGAGGGATAAGGAGCCAGACGTTCAGCCTAAGTACTGTAGGAGACTGTATTGTAGATTAGACGCGGATAGACGAGGAATTGGAGTGACGTACGTTGACGATCGTTAACCATCCTACAAGTTCCCCATGCATATCCCGCTCATACCATCCATCTCGACCATATTGTCTTGTAAGAACGTGAGCAGCAACCGGTCAGCTACGATGATGTGGTGGTTTCTTGCATGAGGGCGTGTTTCGTCGAGTACCAGGCGGGAGGGAGTAACTGCTCGACCAGGTGAGGTTAAGGAATCTGTGTACTAAGTTAGATGATTACCTGGAAAAACTAATGAAAGGAATGACGTACGAGCGTCGTAAACCATCCTGCATACCCCAGAATCCAGTCGCTCACACCATCCAGCTTGATGTATCCCGATTCCAATGCGTGTCGAATGCGCGTTAACAGAAACTTGGAACGCTTTGGGGTTCGGGGTGTCTACGCGCTAGCACGCAGGGAATTGGAAGGTGATACCGTCGTGACGAGGAAGACGGTCCAGTCAGGGAGGATGACGCCATCTTGAAGGTGTCAAGCGACTATGGCATGCGCGGGTAACAAGACAGTCAAGACTGCGAGCGTGCTTGGTTGAATGCTTCATCAACATCTAGAGTCCTTGAGGAAGCTGACGTGTACACAGAGGGCAAATGGAACACAAAATAAAGCATAGTGACCATAGCTGGGTCTAGTTCGTTTCGAGATCATGGTGAAAAAGACTCAAGAGGTTCAACCTGAAGAAGTTGAACCTGCCGGCAAGTGCGGTGTCCTTCAGATAAAGCATGTACAAATTACAACTTCGAGCACGTCTCTTGCACCATCGATGGTTGTTCACTGCTCTCATCGTTTACTCTTCGTCTGCTACACTGGCTTTGACTGACTCTGGCTGTATAACTCTGGTGCTTTAAGCCCACGTCGACATCCTCAAGGCACGCCGAGTCCTGTCGTCGGTCGTCGGTCGTCGGTCCACGTCCCAACCTCCACCCCGTACGCAACGCCAGCAACCCGAGGCATCTTCAAGATGGGGCCGTCGTACACTGCCCATACTATATCTCGACCATACTCCTCTTCAACTGCCCTACCGTCCTCAGCATCTTAGTGTATAAGTCCTCCAGACTCCGGGTTCCAAGGTGATCAGGTCCCTGACCACGCTCGTCGATGCGTCTTCGATACCCTGCCCGTATGCCGACGAGCCAATGGATATGGGCGGTCTGTAAGGATCAGAAGATGGACGATACGCTGTATGGTACGTGATCCATTTTCTCGTCGTTCCTAGTCTAATCTGGTATACAGACTAGACCTAACCTAGTTCGGCAGTGGCAACCCTCCGTCTGTCCCTACCATCGAAACCCATCATCCAGCAGTAATTAATGGTAGCTGATCTTTCTCTGAGGTGCTCAGGTCCTGTTACACCCCTCCTTCAATGCGCCGTCAATACATCAAGCTAGATGGTATGAGCGAGTGGAATGGGGAGCCTGTAGGAAGGGTGATAGTGATTGATGTACATTTCACTGGTATGCCATTCCCTTTCCAATCGTTCCTTCTTCATGGTCTGACCTGCTTTCAGTTTCTTACAGCCCCAGGACCCATCCGCTCTCGGTCCTACGCGCCTCATTGGGAAGAGGCTATGGGTGTGGTTGACTTGGGCCATGAGGAGAGTGACATAGAGTAGAGGGAGGGAGGATGGATCGACGACATCTTGGAGGAGCTTGCGCCGTACATCGAGAAAGCTTGCTGTCTCTTCGCCATCGTCATCGCAAGTTCTCGAAAACGTTTTGCCACTACCTCCGATGCTCCTACACGACCACGACCATCTCACGACCTCTCCCCTCTGCGTACCTCGAGAAGCACAAATTGCTGCTCTTGCACGAGGTGGTGGTGGTGGTTGCGGTGGGACGGATCACAGAAGAGGGTGTGCAGTGCCATGGGAAGGGAGGTTGGATTCTTCGATGATGCGACAGGTTCTCCGTCGTCGTTGTCGTCGTTAGCACCAGTGACGACATCCTCGAGGAGCTTGCGCCGTACATCCTAAATGCTCGCTGTTTCTTCTCCATCGTCATCGCATGTTCGGGAATGCGTTTCGCCTGTAGTCACCACACAATGTTCCTACACGGCCATCTCACCACCTCCACCACCTCCACCACCTCCACCACCACCTCCCCCCCGCCTCCTCCGCACCTCGAGAAGCACGGAATGCTGCTCTTGCTATGCGGCACCTTGGGAAGGGATGTTGGATTGTTCGTCGATGCGCCAGGTTCTCCGTCGTCGTCGATGGCACGCCGCCGCCGCGCCAGTTCGCAGTTCGAAAGTGGTTCGAGATTGCTCTGATGTTACTCCTGAATTCGGTACTGGACACCTCCACCAAATCCTTCACGCCCACCGCAACCTACTCTTTTCCCCGACCGACCAGGGTATCGCAGATAAGTTACCGGTTCAACTGGGACCCACGTCTCGTAGTCACACAGACACGACTCCCATTCGCAGCCTTCCAGTGACGTTACGATGGGTCATATGTATAATGTCACTCCCTCTGTTCACATTTACTCGTCTAACTTGTCCTAAAGACTTCTGAACCACACCTAACCCCAACTTATCATGATATTGGTTATAAGTATCCTAATGCCCATATAGGAGTGCCCATCGTCTATGTTTCTAGCAATTTATACTGCTTGATATTGCACCATGTCCTATCTATACACCTGCCTCGAGTCCTCGATGTTCGCTCCTCGTGTCCGCAATGCATTTTTCATAGATTCCTTCTAAGCCTATGTACAGCTTATAAATAGTGCACTAAGTGATCATGTAGGAACAACGCAAGAACGACGGGTAAGTTATATTTGCTATCATGAATTAGCGCGCTGAGTGATCATATGGGGACAACGCAAGAACGACGTGTACTTAAGTTATATTTGTTATCATGCACGATGCAATCTATCCGAGAGGCACATAATCACCGCATGCCGCAACATATAAATACCATGGACGTCAAAGTCTATGTGCTTCCTCAGCACTCCACTAGTAACTACCAAGTGATTTGCATCAAACATGGCGTCCGGCGCATTTCAACATTCACACGACTTCATTATCGGTCAAGTGAACATGGTAGATGGAGGGGGAAACCTGTATGTCAATACTGTGAGTCTCGACTCTCGCCTTTCCACATTTAGTTAAACCGCTCGGATTTAAGGTCAATCGCGTCACTGGTTCCGATAGGGATAGACAAATGTCGCCCATTAAGAACACAGTCCCGTGCACAACTCAAAAGTTTGTTGGCCAGGATCGGTACCTCGAAGCATTAAAGAACTGCTTCATGCCAGAGAATCCGAGTGATTCAAAAAATAGAAAATTCTTTCTTCTGTACGGAATGGGTGGGATTGGTAAAACCCAAATATGCCTGAAGTTTAAGGATGATGCAGAAGACTAGTAAGTGTTCCATCAAAACTTCTATTTAGGATATTAATTGATCTGTTTAGCTTCAAAGACATATTCTGGATTGATACCACTTCAGAGGAAAGTTCTATGCAAAGCTTTAGGGATATTTATAAGGGTCTTGCAAATACTGGAACATATGAATTTTCTGTGGCTTTAGTATTAAAGCAAATTTCCATGCTCAAGTCTAAATGGCTAATGGTATTTGACAATGCTGATGGGGGGCGAGAAATAGTGGATAAATTTCTACCACCCGGAAATAAAGGAAATATATTAATTACAAGTAGAAATCCAGCACTTCAAGGAATTACTTCAAGCAAATTTTCACTGGAGGTTACTGGAATGAGTGAAGATATTGCTATTGAACTACTTCTTATAGCTAGTGGACTGGATGAAAACTCAACACAGTACAGTAATGCAGCAAAAGAAATAGTTTCAGAACTTTACTTCCATCCATTGGCTGTTGACCAAGCTGGAGCATATATAATGAGTGGAGCAACTGACATTTCTGATTACCTGGGCATATTCAGAAAACACAGAGAGGAATTAATGAATAACAAAAAGTTTTCTGGGGTATCAAAGTATGACAAAAGTGTTTATGGGACTTGGGAGATTTCAATCCAGAAGATATTAAAAATGCAAGAAGAAAAAGATCTTCAGATAGCTAAAGCTGCTATAAGTGCAGTAAATACTATCAATATATGTGCTTTCTTGCATCATGAGAATATTTACTCAAGTACATTTCAGAGGGCAGCAGAAAATTACCATGATACAATTGAGAAATATTCAATAGAAAACATGCCTAATTTGATCAACACCATGGACAAAGAGCTGTTCAATATCAATGAAAATGAACAATGGAATGAAATGAGATACAGGGATGGAATTGCATTGCTTATGTCATTTTCATTGCTAAAAGCACATGCAAGTATGAATTTGTACAACATGCATCCACTGGTACACATTTGGTGTCAGGATAGATTGACATTATCAGAAAAACTTCAGTGGAAATCAAATGCTAGAGGAATACTAGCAGCTTCCATTGGACTTGGAGATGATGCCACTGTGAACATTTACAATCAAAAAATAATATTACACCTTCTAGCCACCATAGGTAACCAAGATGAAATGCATGATATTCATCATGATGTCAAGTGGATATTTGCAACTGCTTTACATAGAGCTCGATATTACAAGATTGAGTTAAAATTAAGAGAACACATGCTCATGATTAGTAACAAAATACAAGGCAAAGAACATCTTAATACTCTTTCGATTATGGCAAATCTGGCGTCCACATTGAGTAATTTAGGAAAGTGGAAGGAGGCAGAGAAGCTCAATATGCAAGTACTAGAAGTGAGAATCAGAATACTTGGTGAAGAGGATCCTGATACTCTTTTTATTATGGACAGTCTTGCAAATACACTTCGTATTTTAAAGAAGTGGAAGGAAGCAGAGAAGCTTCACATGAAAGTACTGGAAAAGAGAACCAGAATACTTGGTGAAGAAAATCTTGAAACTCTTAGGACTATGGCAAATCTAGCAGTCATATTGAGTGATTTTGGAAAGTGGAAGGAGGCAGAGAAGCTTGAAATGCAAGTACTGGAAGTGAGAACCAGAATACTTGGTGAAGAACATCCTGATACTCTTTGGATTATGGACAGTCTTGCAAGTACACTTCATACTTTAAGGAAGTGGCAGGAAGCAGAGAAGCTTCAAATGCAAGTACTGGAAATGAGAACCAGAATACTTGGTGAAGAACATCCTGATACTCTTAGGACTATGGCAAATCTGGCAGTCACATTGTGTGATTTAGGAAAGTGGAAGGAGTCAGAGAAGCTCAAAATGCAAGTACTGGAAGTGAGAAACAGAATACTTGGTGAAGAACAATCTAATACTCCTTGGATTATGGACAGTGTTGCAAATATGTTTCATAATTTCATGAAGGCAGAGAAACTTCACATGACAGCACTGGAAATGAGTACCAGAATACTAGAATATCCTGATACTCTTTGGACTATGGGAAATGTGGCAGCCACATGGAGTGATTTAGGGCAACAGAAGGAGGTGGAAATGAGAACCAAAATACCTGATGAAGAGCATCCAGATACTCTTCAGAGTATGGAAATTCAGGCAGACACATTGTGTTATTTAGGAAAGTGGAAGGAGGCAGAGAAGCTTGAAATACAAGTACTGGAAGTGAGAACAAGAAAACTTGGTGAAGAGCATTCAAATACTCTTCAGAGTATGGAAATTCTGGCAGACATATTGTGTTATTTAGGAAAGTGGAAGGAGGCAGAGAAGCTTGAAATGCAAGTACTGGAAGTGAGAACCAGAACACTTGGTGAAGAGCATCCTGATACTCATTTGATTATGTTTGGGTTGGCCAACACTTACTCTAGAATGGGGAAATGGAAAGAGGCCGAAACCCTGGAATTACAAGCTATTCAGAAAAGAACCAAATTGCTTGGTGAAACTCATCCTGATACACTCTTTGGTATAGCCAATTTGTCAAGAACATACTTCAGAATGGGAAAATGGAAGGAGGCAGAAAAACTTCAAGTACAGATACTGAAGCTAAGAACCAAAGTACTTGGCAACAACCATTCTGAAACTCTTCGCAGCATGGCTCATCTGGGAGAAACATTATCCAATTTAGGGAAGTGGTCTGAGGCAGAAGATTTAGAAATGAAAGTGCTTGAAATGAGAAAGAACTTTTTAGGTGAAGCACATCCAGAGACTCTTCGGAGCATGGCCAATCTAGCAATAACAAGCACATATTTAGAGAAATGGAATGTGGCTGAGAAAATGCAGCTCACTGCTCTGTCTATGAAGCGAGAAATATTGGGAGATGAACATTACTCAACATATTATAGTATGGATCAGCTGGGTATTGCGTACGCACATTTAAGCAAATATGATGAGGCCGAAACACTTCAGACCAGTGCTTTGAACCAGAGAAAAAGAACTCTGGGAGAAGAATATGCTGATACTTTGGATGGAATGGCCAATTTATCGAAAACATATTTTGCTAAAGGCCGATGGAATGATGCAGAGCAATTACAAATAAAGACACTGGAAATGAGAATGAGAATACTTGGAGATCAGCACCCTGCAACTTTAACAAGTATGCAGGACCTTGCTTGCACACATAGAAAATGTACCCGTCTTGCTGATGCTGAAGGACTAATGACTAAAGCAGTGGAAGGTCGAAAAATCATGTTGGGAGATAGTCATCCATTTACCAAAAGATCAATTAAAATGTTGGAAGAAATACAGAGTGCACTCTGCAAGGAAAAGAGTGTCATTAAGAATATGTTCGGCTTTAGGAAATTTGGTTGGAGAAATACGAAGTAAATTGTACATACATATATTTTGCTTCCAATGTAGGTAAATTACGGACACAGAGTTGAATAGTTTGTAGTGAAATTTGCTGTGAATTTGAAGGAAAATAAATATTGTTATTCAATAAAAGAAAAGAAAAAAATGGAGTACTGCCAGGTACCTAAATGAAGTATCAAAAATACCAACAAGGTCATATTCATGATAAGCTTATATTGTCAAGAGAGAGGGGGGGACATGAGGAAAAAGTGATATGTATGAGAATGTTTGCATCGTACGGGTCTGGTAGGTGACATATAGAACATGTGACAAAAGTTATGAGGGTGCCCACCACTGTACTAGTGTCATCGAGAATGAGACAACCTCCTCTACCTCTACCTCTACAATACTACCCAACCCCTACTCGTATACACTGCGGGATTGTAGCAAGCCACTATAAGGCAGCTTGAATGCCTGGATACATGCCGAACAAGCGATCCTTGGCTTTCTTATCTGAGATTCCTAGGTTGGACCTCGGTAGCACCAGACCGAGAGTATCTGATATATTAGGTGCGGTAATTAGCTAGGGTACATGATGTATGAATGCTGCTAGTTACCACGGGGTGTGCTGATATATTATCTACTATGGTAACTACTAAGGCTACTACAGGTATCTATCTCATAATGTATCAGACATGGTGCTAACTAGTGTACCTATCTATTAATAGTATGTAGTATATCAGGCAATGTGATTCCCGATGCAATCATGCAATCAGAATCCAGATCCAGTTACATTAATGTTCATGTAAGTTTAATTGTGCTTGCAGAACCCAACAAAACCTTTCCTTGACCTTTCCGGGTAACTTCTTAACATGTTTTCTTGATGTTTTCTGCCTTTCTGTGTTGTCCGTTAAATTTTGTTCTTATTCTATCTACTCAACTTAACAATGTATTTGTATGCATAAGGCTAATATCAAACAGGAAATAGCCCACGAAAGCTCAAATAATAGCTCGTTTGTGTGCTGTGAAATAGTTACGTGATCATCCCACGCCTTCCGCGCCGTTGAGCCATCATCAGGAAACACGGATGCAGCAGTGTAACCATGTGCCAACTTACATAGCCGACATCCACTTGGCAGGAAGCCCAGTTGATCCATGTCAGCTCCAGAGCTCGGCATAGTGTGGGTGATGGTTACATCGATCAACATATCAGCCGGAGATGGTTAAATAGTTCTGTATAACCCAAGCCCTAGTTGGGTAATTCACAATAGCCTGCAGTGAATGCTCTGTAGCCGTCTGTTGCTCAGTAGTACTGCCCTGTAGACCACTGTATGTGGTTCCTTGAACTATGTAAGTAGCATATACAGTAATGCATTCCTTACTTTTCACTTATAAGTAACTTACTGATAATGTATAAGACAAGTTGCATTAGACTACAGTACACTACTTATCTGCAGTTATGCAAATTTCGGACTTCAGAACATTTGGCAGCTGCCAAAACTTCTGCGCATTGTTCAAGTGTCTTTAAAGTTACTAGTTGGTTACTACTCAGACATACTGGCTGGCAGTAGAAACAAAAATGAATGCTACAGTATTGTTACAGGCAAGCAGTGTAAATTTGACTCCAAATGGCTAAGCATATGAGTTTGTAGAGGGGGCATTTGGGGGACATCCACGGAAACAATGGAGAATGGTGCAGCGCAGTGTGAGTGTTGAATGTTGAACAATAAACAAACTTCGGAGACCGGATATCCGAGTCACATGATCTTGTTGATTTGTTTGTAGTTTGTTTATTTTTTCGTCAGCTGATGTTTTTCAACATGCTCTCTTCTCTTTCCCTTCATCCCCTCTTCTCTCTTCTCCCCCAACCCTCCCAGTTCTTTAAGTCCTTGTCATGACTCACATCAACTTCCACCTGGTCAACATGTCTATGATCTCTTCAACATACCGACTATGTATCCATTCCATGGTGCTCTGTTCCTGTCTCTTAGCATGCTGTTTCCAGTGCTCCAGAGTGTTGGGTGTTGATCATGTCTTGGTGGGTCTCTTCTTCATGTTCTCCCTGGTCTTGCGCTCTAGGCTTTTCAGTGCTCTCTTCGTGATGACTTGTCTTATCTCTCATTCAACAATATCTATGTTCGCTACCACTGTCTCACTCAGGCTCATGTAATGTGCCTCCTCAGTCCCGCTTGTCCTAGGGTTTGTCCAACAACAGTCCCCAAGCTCTTGTTGCTGTTTTCTAACAGTCTGAACCTGATGACTAGTGGTGACTCTGGCTTGTGTATTAATTTGTTACCTATGTTGGTATTCAGCTGGCACTTACCCTATGTACTCTACTGCACACTGTTTTCTCACCATCCAGTAATTGACTTGAAGTCATTGTTATGTATTTAGTACAGTGAATATATATATTGCTGTTCATGATTTCCATTCGCACTCAGCTTCCGCTATCATAAGTTGAAATTGATTATCGTGCTTGAGGTCAAACCTCTATGGTACATATGGTGAGATCAGTGGACACTATAGATCATTATGTAGTCACCTCGCATAACTATATTGCTGACGGTACCGGCTACATCAATCTACAGGTAGCTATCATAGTTTTTGCAGGTGTCTATATCATCTACATACATGGGACTTGTCAATATTATCTACAACTGCTATGTAGCCAACATATATCTATGGGACCTCATCCTTTTTCCTGATGGTAACATAGCAGTGGTAAAACATTGCATTATGAGCATGCCCTTTCAAGTTATTAAGTATAAAATCAAAGCTTTATATTTCTGTATGCCATTCTAAATACTCCTATAGAGTAATATCAGCATTCCGGAGGGTTTTTAATTTCAGTCTGACGAAAAAATTGAAGTCTTATGCACTCATGCAAAGCCATATACTGCAGCATACTGTGATGTGAACCTAGTAATGTACTTGTAAGTAAATTGTCTTCTTTTAAGCTGTGATAGTATATGATATCTCTCCTGTATTATCAGAGTCAAAGTATCACTTCATTAACCTGTAGAACTAAGTAATAACATTGTATGTTCCACTATGTAGAGACATTTGTCAACACTTTTCTGTCCATAGACTATGCTGCCTTTATAGGATGTAAGTATGAAATATAAACTGAGTTACCCAGTGGCTAAATGGTATCAATACTACAGCTGTGCCTGTCACAGATAGGCTGGAACAGTATTTTGGATTTTATGCAGTTTCCAAGAACATACCATACCCGGTGCTTTAAGGTTTGACTCTTGCATGCTTAATGAAGCATCTCCGATCCTGCCAAAAAGAAATTAAATTCAGGCTGTTTCAAGGCACGACCAACATGGTGGTTGACTAATGTACAGGTGATATGGGCACTTCTCTTGCAATGAGGCTTCAGGAAGGCTTTGGGAATGCTTCTATTTATCTTCCTTGTTGGGAATCGGACTACTCCACGAAATGATATATCAAATGTACGACCACTGCACGATGTTATATCAAATGTACTAATTAACAGCCTGTGGTAACTACCAACGTTCATACATCAAGTTGCCCAGGTAATTACCACACTTGATATATCAGCTATGCTCTATGGCCTGTCGGTAGGGGAAGGAGGGAGTTGTGAACAGCATGAATGACCTAGTGCAGGTGTCCAGTGGGACTCCATAAAGGAGAAGCCAGGGTATAGCAGTGACGGTAGAAGTGATCCACCATCCAGAACTCCGGCAGAAGACTGTCGATATCAACCATATGCCAATGCAGCATCTCCTCCCTTCCTAATGCACAGCAACACCTGCAAAACCTCCACATTGTCCAGCTTCCTCTTCCTATTGATACCATCCTAGTCTTCTCGAAGTGGAACATAATCACACCCACAACCTCCTTCACTGCCATATCGTGTCCTCTACACCTATGCTGTTCCGTTTGGTAATTAATTCGCCGGCGCCGTAACTCGCTTGCCGTAACTTAGAGATACCGTAGCTAGTCAAAACACTATTTTTCCTTGGTATTTCCTCACATTCCT
>JASFCZ010000163.1:0-14392 GCA_036937155.1 Cyathus pygmaeus
TTAAGGTTTGCGGTGCAGAGTGTTGCAGAGTGGTTGCAGAGTGTTGCAGAGTGCACTCTGCAACTTCCTCATGACCGCGTAAAATGGCTTTGTATTCCACGTTCATTGTAGCCGCGGATTTGGAGAAGCTCAAATGTCCTGCATTCATCGAACATGATAAGCGATACTGGAGTATGCTTGTAGGTGAGCTCTCTTTCAAACTTTTGACCCAATCTGTAGAGTAGTTACTATAGTCTTGGATCGTCTATGGCGAACTCGGTCCCTCCAGATACTTCATATGCGTGAGAAAAATGTCACACGGAACGGGGCTAACGGGGCCTAGTACGCGTTCCACGCCGAGCATTTTGACAACTGTCGATGATCTATTTGTCGGTTGTATGGTTATTGTAGCATCCGGGAGTCAGCAGTGATCAGTACAAACCTGGTAAGAGGCTAACCGGTCAACGTTTCCACCATGTACCAAGTTCACAAGTTACAAATGGTATGTGGGCTTTGCGTGGGCTCGAAATTTGATTCTTCGAGATCAGAGCATAGATTGCGAGTAAGTATAATGGAAGCAGTGTCATTTCGTTTCCAACAAGGCCCAGGATAAGCGCTAAGCGTCCAGTCTTTCTTGTCAACAAGACTACCATACAATTAACCCAGGTGCCAAATAGAATACATGCATCACTTGTAGTGATGAATTATAATAGCGAACGCGTGTAGGCTTTTCATGGATGCACATACTCATTCACCATTCACCCGTGCTCTCCGTACCGGATCATCACCGAACTCCTCCATAGACCAAGCGCGGCTCTCGCCGCCTATGGTTTTCGCATTGGGACTGAACTCAAGTTGTGTTCTGGCCACGGATATCGATGGCGGCATGACTGGATGACGGCGACTTTCCCATTCTCGCAATTTCAGAATAAACCTGGCAGTCATGAGGCCAGACATTCTTATCTTTGAAGTGAGCTATTCCTGCAAGATGGGAGAGAAATTGAAGGCACTGACGGGATTGTGAGTGAGCTCATGATTGTTTGAAGAATGGTGCCTGCCTTGATACCGGTAAACTATCAATAATTGAACAAGAGTTATTTAGGAGACAACAAACTTTTGCGGCCTGAAACTAGTGTGTCAAAAGAAGGTATTAAGTAGGGATAGTCGATTTCACGCACGAAATCAAGAACCATAGAAACCGTGGCAAATGCCGATACAAACCTACATGTAGACGAATGATAGTCAATACCTACATGAAATGGCATGCGCGGAGACACTAACATAAAGTAGAGTATCCCTAAGAGTTTCAAACATTACTTCGTCTACCAATGTAATAAATGATTTCGCACACCTTGTTCGAGAATTAAATACACCAACCCATCCTTCTGCGACTTCCAAGATCCAATGGCCTGGATACTTTGCACTGTCCTCGCAGTGGTAAGTAGTACAGAGATCAACTCAAACAAAACTGTGAAAATAGATAGAAGATGGATCGCTAGCCATTGTTAGTGGTATGGTGACTTGGAGTTGGTTATACGGCATACCTCTACACACGGGTACAACATACCTGTAAGATGCGTGATTACAAGATATAATCTATTACTTACATTGGTTTATCCGTGCCTCCGTAACAATGAATCGCGGAAATGTGAAGCTGCCGAACCATCAGTATGATATATATCTACCAATAAGAGAAATCGTACTGATGCAAGAACAATGAGGATCACTCCCATAGATCCGAGGAAAGCAATGATCAGTTTGCTGTGGCCATAGACGGCACTTGTTCTAGCTGTCCAAATCACTACCTCGTATATTAGAAGTGGGTCGTTGATCCCGTGATCAATGAACATAGTCCTACCAATTACGGCTAAACGCCCCAGCAGGCTCAGAGCAGAGCATATTCTGTACGCAGAGTCGCAGCTGTGGTCCATGTTAGAGACCTATATTTCAAGACCAAGAGTTCGTACTGTCACGTATTAGGAGCCTAATTTCGAGCATTTATATTGCGCCTACCCTCATAGTTTGAATTTTTCCGGCTATTGCAAGTGTGTAGATGACATTTGCTACCATGGCGTATCTGCAGAATACATAGAGTATGGTTGAAAGTCGGATCTTTTGTCTCCAGATGTATCGGACCTCTCGGTTGAAAGTAAGAAAGTAGTCGTAGTACAATAGGGCTGTAACGGAATTCGGAAGCCATCATCTCTACTATGCTGGTTAATGAATCATTCTCTACATACCGATGCTTGAATATTGAATACAGAAGTGGATGAATCTAGGAAAATGTTGTTAGGTCGTTGTGTATCCAACGGTAAGGGTATCCTCGCTCACTGAGACGTTGTCAAGCTAGCCATACAGTAAGGTAAGGGCATAACGCTGGGCTGGCACATGTATTAGTACCTAGTACCCCCCGGGTAGGAAGGCTGTAGTCTGTTGTTACGTGCCCTGAAATAGAAAGAAGCCTCGCCTTGCCACCTATATCAGCTAGACGAAAGATGGCGTGGACCTAAGCCGGATGTGCGATTGGAAGGAGATGGATGATAAACATAACATGATAAACATAACGTGATAAACTTAACTCGCCTGAAGTGCGATAAGCTTTGGACAAATAAGAGTAGTACATCGGGTCTTTATTAAAAGTCAGAAACCTGCTATTAGTATCCGAATGTTAATCGATCGAGGGCTTTTACTACCGTACAATGTTCCTACCTTTTCCCATCAAAAGGAGCGTACATACACGGATTGGTAAGAACAGCACCATGCCGATGAAACTGTCAAGTTTCACACTTATTGACTGCAAACCTACTTACTATGGAAAGTTTCGACGTCAACCTATTTCCGTTCCGACAAACGCAAGATCAACTTAACACAATGTACGTGCGTATCGGTGTTCCCAAAATATGACAGCAGTATGTCTTAGGCGTCCTCGGCACATCCATGTTCATACACTGCGATCCGGTGACGTAGGAACTTGAAGCCGTGCGTCTAAATGGTCTGCTAGACAACGACGTTCCAACTGAAGGGACCTGGATTGGACCTGGAGGGGTTGCACATCGGATTGCGTGACGAGGAAGTGGTGTTGGGCTGTCTTCTGAGTGGGTCTCATTAGGCCAATGCTGATTGTGTCAAAAGCCGAGATTGGGAACCTGAGATAAGAAAACGAATATTAAAAGAATGGCGCGATGACAATGTATCTATGAATAAGACAGAGTTCGCCTTATTCCATCACATAGACTCCATGTAGACCGGCCCCATCGCTCTGGGGATCCAGAGATCTTGATAATCAAGTGCCCATGCACAGGTATGCACCCGTTTCTAAGTTAGGTTAGAAGTAATATCATCGAAGTGTTTAGTGGTCACTGGTTCGAACTTGGTGGGACGTTCTAAATGTGCAAGCCCGACAGTGTTCCGGATGTGATAGTATTGCCGCATCATGTGTGGGTGGGCGATGAAAGATGTTGTTTGGTGAAAGGGTTGGAGGGTTAAGATACCAAAGAGATATGTTCGGTCGCTTTCGTGCATAAGGCGGTGAATCCACGTTCACAATTCAATATACAACGAACACGGGACTAACGAAAGGACATACTCGGAGTATAACTCGTGTTCATTATGCCCTTTCCATCCCGCCCGGCATTTCGTCGTAAGTCGCTGCATCGTAGTATTGGTCGAGGAGCAAGATCAGGTATGTCTACCGTATCTCTGATCCCCACAGTTGAGCATTCTACGAAGAATGAGGGGGATAGGACACGGGGGATTGGTGTATCTGTGTCTCCCAGCTCGGAACATTACACTCGAACGACTCCCCTTGTGAACCTATGTGTGCAAGGATGGGCGAGGCTCGTGGACATTGGGCCTGTGAGCAGGGTCGGTGTAGGTGGAGCACTCGACAGCGCGTCCTCGAAGAGTCCAGCCCGCCGCTTCACAGTGCTTTCAAACACGATCGGGGGCAGGGTAAGGTTTTCGTGTACATCTACCAACGCAACTCATCAGTAAGAAACGAAAGGTAGGGAAGAGGGAGGACATACCATAAGTAGAAACTGATTACAACACCACGCTCGCTCATATGCCCAGCCAACGAACCCATACCAGCACCTCTTCCTGCTCGACCATTGACATGCATTCCTCGAAATCTGTTCTGCAAGTGGCCGTGTAGCCTGTATCGGAGCCGGTGGAGGTTGAGAACCTGAGGAGCGGGAGACATTGCTTCTTCGGGCCATACGGGACAATCCGACGAAAGAGCATCAGGGCGCGGCAGGCTTCGTTCACACCTACCAGCGCCAGATATCAGTAAGAAACAAAAGCATAGGAAGAAGAACGTACCAGAGGAAGATACGGACGCAACACCAGGTTCACAAAGGGACCCAGACAATGACCCCACACCAAACCATCCTGTTCAACTTGGAACTGTGTTCTTCGAAATGTGTTATGCCAGTGGTCGCGCAGCCTGCGTCGGATCTGGTGGAGGTTGAGGTAGAGCCTGGGCGGGTGTCAAAGCGTTCTACAATGCTGAAAGAGGATCGATAGCGTGAAATAGGTCTTAGTTCATATCTACCAACACGGCTCATCAGAAAGAAACGAAAGTACAAGTGGAAGAAGAACATACCAGTTGTAAGATCGATTACAACGCCACGCTCGCCTATATGCCCAGCCAACGACCCCCCACTAGCACCTCCAGCAACTCCATCCTGTTCAACTTTGAACTGTGTTCCTCGAAATGCGTTAGGTCAGTGGATGTGCAACCCGCGTCGGAGCCGGCGTAGGTAGAGGATCGCGAGAATGAGAAAGGCCTAAACAGCTCTCGTCAGAAAGTAACGAACGGACAGGAGGAATATGAGTATACCAGATGTAGAGACCCGATTACAACGCCAAGCAAGCCTGTATACCGATTCCATACTATCACCTACAGCCCAACTGCAGCCAGTCTGATTCGTGAAATGCGTTAGGCCAGTAGACGCGAAGCCTGCGTAGGAGCCGGTAGAGGTGGCGAAGCAGGCGACAATGCCCTGGGTGAGGATATGACCTGACCATAACACTGTCGGAAGCGCGAAGGTCTTCGTTCAAACCTACCAGCACAAGATATCAGAAAGAAACGAAAGTACAGAAGAAAGAAGACCGTACCAACGCCCGAAACACTACACTCGCAGACCACGACTGTGACTTCAAGTTCATACCAGCACCTCTTCCTGTTCGACATGAACCTGTGTTCCTCGAACTGGGTTAGGCCAGTGGACGAGCAACCTGCGTCAGAGCCGGTGGAGGTGGAGGAGCGGTGGACAATGCCTGACCTTCTTGAGATGACACGTCATGCATTCATGCGGCACGATTTGACGAGAGAATAGGGGCTCGGTGGGTCACGTCCACCTACCAGCGTAATCCATGAGCGGATGGAATGAAAAGTAGGGGAGAGGGAGGACATACCAGATGAGCATAGTCACGCTCGTTCTCCACCCAAATAACAGCACCTTCAGCTTGTTCGTTGTATCCTCCTTTCTGCGCCCGGGCAGGTGTCCCGACACTGGCCCTAGAGGGGATGAGGTGAAGGGAGATTGACGTTCTGCGTTGACGGGCTCCGGAGGATACGTGGACGAGAAAGGTCGTTTGTGTTTAGGCTGACAAGGCATCGTGTTCTTCTAGAGGGCCAAGAAGGGGGAATGCGTATCATGCACGGCGTACGTGCAGCAGTTGTGCGGCGGAAGGAGGTGTGGTCACTACCGGTCGACGAAGTGTGAGTACAGTAAAGAGCAGGAGAGGAGCAGAGGAGACATACGATTCACGAAGCTACCCCATACCGTTCTCCCTGAGGTGATCTACCATCCATAGCTATCCATGATCTTCACGTCCGGAGTTGTGCCGGGCACGGAGAGGGTGTGTAGAGTTGAGGTGTGGTTGAAGGGCCCGGGTATGTACAACCCCGCCGTGTTGAAGCGACGGCTGTGAGTTGGGAGTATAAGTTGGTTACGAGATGGAACCCGTTGTGTCGTGCGTGGATAATGGATTCTTGGCCAGGCAGGTGGTGCATGAAGTGCCTGCGCCCATGGTACAGGAATGGTTTAGGCACCTGGTCTCAGAAAGCCATATCGAGACAAGTATGCGCCCATATTGTAGAATTTGGTGGCTGGGGTAGGTCCCAAGTAGGTACAGCAGTGAAACCTTTGGTGGAGACGAGGGGAAACGGTTAGGCAAATTCTCACACTTTGTTTCCCAAAATCCTCCGATCCAAACATTGATTTGGCCTCCTCCATCGTCTGCTACTTACAAAGACCTCCTATCGCCTCTTGCTATCGAAATAAACCACACACACATAAAATTCGAAGTAAAACTTATGAAAAGTTAGAATGCCAGATATGAATTTCATATATCTCTGACCTCGAATCGAATGAGGTAAGTATTCCACAAATGTAGAGTAAACCTAACAGCGTCCGGGCGAACGAGTATCACAACTCTCCCAGTGTACTATCAGAGCGTTGTAGTGCACTTCACGTTCGTTCAATAAGTTCTCTCAAGTGATGTGACCTCACACGCACAACATATGAAGTAGATCTTCTAAATATGTAGCATCAAAACGTTGTTCAAAAAACAATGAGGACAGTTCAAAGGTCTCTGACCTCGAATCCGAGTCGAATGAAGTATTCCACCAACAGTGTAGAGTTCAATTCCACGGCGTGGTGCACGAGTGTCGCGACTCTCCCAGTGTGCTATCAGAGCGTTATAGTATACATTGCGCTTGTTCTATAAGTGTCATAAGTACTTCTTTAATTGGAAGTAATGAAACATGCGAGTATGTAATATTAATGTCGGATTGGAACCTGTTACAATTTAAGTATTCCCAACTGAAACAGTATAGCTTCACCTTTTGCATAAGGCATACTTTCATAACTGGGTGGAACAAAATCTAATGTAATACTTCAAGTAACAGGATAGATGTGTATGTCGACAGGTACATTATCGTACCCTTCTATCTCCTCTCGCATCTTACGATATAGGTTACAGTTGTTGACTGTTGTAGAGCAGGCAGTTTGCCTGCACTGTAAAACTCGTGTTTCTCATGCCCGTACGGGCACATTCCATATTACATACATCTGTCATTACCTATCCGACCCTATCTTTAGTTACCACTTAAATGTCGTAGCTATTGTTCTGGGAATGGAGGTTCCGCATCCCCCCCTTTCACCTTCTTGCGACCTCACTAGGACATTGGAGGTTGGACGGTCTGTGCCAACCACTAGTCATTTTCTTTGTCGAGAAGTTTACTAACCAAGCAAGCTTCTCGTTCGACACTGTACCCTTGAATAGTAAGGAGTAAAAGTCAACCACCAGCAGGAATAACTATACATCGTAGTCATTGTGACCGGTGCACTATTGTACACTTACAATACATGCTGCTACTACTGTATTAGATCGAGTTGATATGACGAGCAAGCGTTTTAAAGAAAATAATTGCAGGAACCAGTTATGATAGGATCCTTGGCGATGGCATACGCGCGTTTCCGATTCGTCATCGTAGCCTTGTACGTGTTATAGGCTATCATCATATATGGATGCACTTGTCTCGTGGCAAACTGAAAAATATTTAGTTCATACACAGGTCCCGCAACAGGCATGGGATATATAAGTACGCGGACAGGTGCACTATCGTACCCCCCTATCTCGTCTTTCAATATAGGGTATAGTAGTTGACCGTACACAAAAATACGGAGTCAAAAAGTTTAACGAATGTCAGTCTAGGAACGCATAGTGTACAATAGGTGTACATTCTAATCATTTAGACCAGTACACTATTGTACACTTCGAATTCATACCGCCACTGTTAGCTATGAGTTCCAAGATGACGAGCGAGATTTAAAGAAATAAGATTATGGGAGGACGGATGCATACCTATGACATACGCGAATTTCCGATATGCTATCATAGCCTTGTTATAGAACTATGTCTAGCAAGTATTGTAGTCAACAAGGGATATACCATCTTCTACGTTCCAGTAGTACTGGATATACAAATTGGTGTCTTATAGTTCCTTTCGCCGTTGCACTTGCCCAAAACAACAAGCCTGGCTTGCTCATCATTTCGCAATCAACCCCCGATTCACCAACATTTAACATCCAATTCACCACCCATACTACAATTTACTGTACAATCTCGTATCATTTAATACTAATCCTGTTATCATGTTTTCCATATATCCAACTTATTCCCAAACAATACTTGAACCCATATCAAACACAAATATAACAATCTCCCATACAAGTTGCGCCGAAATATCGTATTGGATCCTTAGTTGCGGATCATTCCATTCAAGCTGTGGTCACCTGAGGAGCGTTGGGGCATTTCGAAAGACCCTGAAAATGAGCAAGTAAATCGCTAGAACATGTAAGTAGCAAAAGCGAAACTAAGTACCGTGCAATCAGTGGCCTTAGCGCACGTCCAGTAGCATTGATTCTTGCAGGTGGCAGGATCAATCTGAAGGACGGCCGTAACGGCCGTATTCGCTTTCAAGGCCGGGAACTCAATCCTGTTCCAGGTTCCCTGGGGGTTCACGACCGTACCGAAGACCACAAACGCTTTACCAACCGTGTTCTGAGCAAAGACCTGGGAAGCAATATCCCACAACCTCGAGGCTTCCGTCGTGGTCGAGCTGGGCATCGTAAACCCACCGTGGGCACACATTTGCATTCCAACGGTATATCCCACAGGAGAGACCTTTGGAGCGCACGCTTGAGCATTGTTGATCACGGAAGCGCCGTTGATGGTGCCGCTCCAAAAAATAGGCGACATCTTGAGAGGTTTGTCGATGTTGGCCCTAATGAACGTGTCCTTTGACCAGGTTGCCGGATCGGTGGTCAAGGTGGGCTGGTAGCAGACTCCGGGAACCTCTGGAAGGAGTACAGCTGGAGCCGCAGACACCAAGGTGCTGGCGAGTGAGACGAAGAGAACGAAGGGAGTAGCGAAATGCATCTTGGACTTGTCGGTGCTGTATAAAATGAATAGTTAGCAGACAACTCCAGTTGATGGGAGAAGAGATCGTACATTCAAAGGAGTTCTGTGAACTTGCTGAACACCATCATCTCACCGGAGTATTTAAGCACTCACAGCAGTATAAGATATCACCCCCAAGGCGTGCCTATCATTATTTTCTGGCATCTCTTCGGCAGAGAGTTGGGGAGGTTGTATGTGAATGACATTCAATATACTCACTGAGAATAAGAGCTGTCGCACGTTGGCTGTGGTGGTCACTGCCCAAGCAAGTAAGTACCGGAGATTTGAGAAGACACGGTAGTACAGTAACGGATCCTATGTGAGAAGCTCGCAAGGCAGAATTACGTGGCGTTCAGAATGTACAATCCCTGCGCGAGACGAGCAAAAGTTGAAAAGCCACCATTTTGGATACGACCTAGCACTAAATTGAGTAAGAAACGCTGCAATGTCCATCCAAAGAGTCAGAGTATACAAATCATACTCGCTTCATAAACACGAAGGAAGTCACTAGTAAATTCCTTCAAGACATTCTCGCTTTCGACTGGCTGAATATTTAGTGTGGGACTATAAAAGAATGTTTGAAGTACGTAGAGTCAACGAAAGTCGTATGAAGTGCGATTCAATCATAACTCGCAAGTTAGAACTGATCACCTCCATGGACCAGAAGCGTTGAAGATCGCCCAAAATGGCCAAGCACTAAAATGAAGAGTAAGTGATCCTATTGTAAAAGCTTCGAAGCCTACCCCATCTTCACACTTGCACTATCCTTTGTTTTCAGGTCGGAGATTGCAGCAAGATTACAACCGGAGGGAATTGGAACTTGCGTGAGAGTTGGGTGAGACTCGGAGAGAGCAATTTGAATTTGAATTTGAATTGAGTTTGAATAAAATATCAGTCGGTCACGTGAATAGTTCCCCAGGGCCTGGCCCGTGGTCTATTAGTAGTAAGTACTTAATATTCAATTTCAAAGTAACTTCTCACTGAACTCGGAATCTCACTGTACACACCAGTCCTCCGGCTGCTTCACTCGTCTCAGCTTGGCGACTTGCTCTTGCTAACTGTTTTGCCGTTGATATTCTTGGGAATCGTAGGCATACTGAATATGAAAGGTACAAATAAAGTGGCGCGTCATTAGACAGGACATACTTGAATTCCTCATTGCCTATGTCCGAGTTCTCTTCGCTTGGATTGCGGTCTTACAGCGGTCTCTCAACGGACCTTACTACTTAAAGTTGGCTGGAAGGAAGTTACAAAACTCTCACATGATCATGCCACCAAGATGTCACTCTCATATTTATTATTAGCGAACCCGGTGACTGGGCATTGTTAGTATAGTATTCGCTTCTGTTCACGTACTGTATTTCTCGCCACTGATGTTTTCCACTTCTAAAGGCACTGAGGCAGGACTAAGCTCGAATTATACTGTACATCCCAGCTATCCTTTATAAGTTTACTACGATGATGCCCCGAAAAGAGAACAAAGCACTGAGTGCAGCAAATTCCTACGCAATGACTGTTCCTGCTCGTGTCCCTCATCCCCGATCGACGGTGGGTCTAGATAGTGGGGTAAGCGGTACGCACCGGAACCGGAGGTATAAACCAATATCTTATTAAAATATAAAACTCACAGTGAGTGTATACAAAAGAGTTGTATTTCAGATTCAGTAAAGTTCATGCATCATGGTAGAAGTCCCGGATTTGATCCACCGATGTCCAACAACCATGTTCTAGTAGTACATAGTATATCAAATCATGAGTCATTAATATGTGGTTGACAGATATGCACAGCTATTAGATGGGCAATGTAACTTGAACGTGAATGGTATGTAAATTACAACAGCTTTTTAAACTAACTGGTGAGTTTAATTGAGCTTCAAGCTCCTTGAAGTTCAAGTTAGAATGCTCGTCGTTCGGTTCGAGGTCGTATGATTCTTGATATTACGAAGATTTACTTATTCCTTCGTCTTTCGAGTGGAAGCGCAAACAAAATGAACAAGTGGATGATTCTACTATGGTCTGATAGTACAGCTGTATTGCACTTACCAGAATGTGGGCGCGAGAATCCTTGTTCGATTCGAGGTTAGACCATCTGACTTGCTGAGGTGGCATATTATACAATTTTTGTTCATATGCAAGTGGAAGTGGCAACAAATTGGACGAGTGTACGTATGTCACTAAGGTCTGATGGTACAGTTGTACCGCGGCATACCGCGTAGGCATTGTAGCTTGGGTGTAGCTCAGACCATGTGTTGATAAATATGATACCGTACAATTTTTCTTTTCACTTGGTAGCCTAGCGCTACCAAATTGGACGAGTAAGTAGATATACTCTACTAAGTTCTGCCAGTGAGAGTACAGATCTCTTTTCCTTTTCCCCACATCGAAGTTATGTTCAACGTAATGCTTCATTGGTGTGTGGCTCCCACCTACCAACTAGTTATTTACCACATAGTAAAGTCTGTAACAAAAACTTGACAAAAACCCCGTAACGCCAACGGAGAACAAAAACAGAAGTCACATGGTCTGGGGTAGTGTTGCCGCGGCGTGGCGCATGAGTGGCGAGCCGTGCGAGTCGAGCCGAAAATGATCGAGCTGAGCAGCATCTTCGGCTTACGGCTTATTGGGACTCGACTTCACGGTTGAGCGGCTCTTGAAACCGCTTAAGTCGACTTGAGCCGTCAATTTATGTTCACAACAGCAGTATTGACTGTTTCTTGACTTTCTGCACCCTTCTAGTCATCTTAATAGCATCTGAAGTGCATTAGAATGTATGCAGTATAGTTTATGAAGTGTAATACTGAAGCCTGTAGTCCTGTTGTGAGTTTTAAACATGAACATGGTCATCCAGAAATTACGGAATTAATATTCCAAAATATAATCAGGGTCTAGCGCGCTTGGCATCTGTCACTCTTAGGAATTCTAACTATTGTATATAGGACTACTTAGGGTCGATGGCTCAAGCCGTGGCTAAGTCGTGAGCGGAGCTGAGCAAGTCGGTAATATACTGCTCAGCTCAGCTTGTCAAGTCACAAAGACCCTGAGTCGACGTTAAGCTGAGTCAAGCTGAGTCGAGCGGAGTCCCGGCAACACTAGTCTGGGGTTAAGAAGCCAAAGATAAATAATAATATGTACAAATCTTTGACAAATCTAGTAAACGCGGGCCGCGTCGGGACTTCACTGACGGCCAGCCTTCAGGTCAAAGTTTGGCTGTACAACTGCCACTGCATCGAATGACACCCACCATGATGCTGCCTTTTAAAATCTGCATGGCAAGTAGTTGTATGTCCTCCCACTTCTTAGCTAATGTTGGGTTACAGCCTCCGTTGCGGCCCACCACCATAAACTGAACACGTCATTGTGTTGGCAGCTCATCCCATGGCCATTCGGAGAAGTGCCTTCATGCATACCGCAACCACTACCCCCGGGTCCCCCAGATTGGCTCCTGCACAATGTCGGACAACATACTACGCCCGGCAAGACTACCGCACACCACCCCGGATTGCCCCGTCACAAATCCTTTTCCGTCCAGCTCGAGAAGTCATCCACGTCTTCGATTTCCAACCAGGAGTCAGCGCGCTCCAAGTTCGACGAACCACACTTCTTCCTGGTGTTGGACTTCACGATACTTGTGTGATGCGAAGCTGGATGGACAGCTGGACGTGTTCGAATCTAAGGTATGTCTCCTCTCCTCCGTTCTTGATGCTCTTCTTCGACTTACAAGCTGTCTTGGCAGAAACGTAGACCTTGGGCCTAAGTTAAAGAAAGCGCATCCTGTCACGTAGCAGCTGCTTACATTCATTCGACTCTGGCAGACCTCATCAAGCTCATCACTAAGGGTCACCGGTCCTGAGGAGATGAAGTTTGCCGTCCATTGCCTTACAGGCTTGATAGGGAATAAGGGTGTAGTGTATTAGCGCAGCAGGATTCGATGAGTGAGATCTTGAGATTGGACGATTGCATGGTATCCGACTCCAAGGTGCGTTCCTTTTCTACCTTTTTGAAGTTCTTGTTCAATCTTACGGACTGCGTTGATAAGATTGAATAACGAACCATCGACCTTGAATGCTAGACCTTGCATGCAACCATACATTTATCTCGACGCGCTTGCGCTTTATCATTGGATTACCTCTCCCCTTCTCAACTACACGTGCACACACGTACGCTCCCCAGAAAACATCGTTGGTGTTCGAAAGCCACATTTCATGCTACGCACCAAGTTCACGCTGACATGATGACCCGACGATAACGAGACTCCAGGGCACTGCGGTGTGTGTAGAGATCACTCTAGGCCACAGTTGGAGGAGCCGGAGGAGGCACGATTCGGCTGTCGGGAATGGGATAACAGCGATCCCTGGAACCGAGGTACGCGTTCGTCACTCAGAGCCACCGTTAGAGGAGCAGGAGGAGGTACAATTCAGGGCTCGGGAGCTCGTCATAATTCAATGGAACGGCAGATGTTGATGAGGCGCTGGCTGGCCGGGATTGTGGAGGGACTCTTCGGTTATAGGGTCCAATGTCCATTGCCTTTATTCCCGTACGAACATGGACCTTTGGTGGTACGGAGAAAGAAGCTGGGAGCAATGTGCTGGTTTTGTCTCCCGTTCAATATGTTCCATGTTCTTATCAAGTTCCATCAACTTCTCAACATTCTCGGAATCACTATACTCCATAATCTGAATCACTGCTCACAAGCATGTTGTCTCTCGGAGTCTCTATGTGTAAGCCTTTAGGCGTTTCCTCGTGCTCGATGACAACGACAGGGACTTCGAATTTTCTCACAGACGCCAGTTTAACTTCCGGTACGTATATAACACACCTTGCTCTATTTTCCTCTCCAACTCGTCATAAACAGATTCAACGGCGACTACTCCTTATGTATCGTAGTATGCCATCGCAACTGCTTATCGTGTACTCATTCTGTCCCCTGCCGGACTGTGTGGGTAAATCTTGACAGTAATCCATCCATACAGCGACCTTTCATTCACAGTGTCATAAACGTACGCCCTGACAGTACTGACAGTGCGTCCTCTTTTTTACTATGTAAGTAGAACATGAATACACTGTCGGTACACGTGCTTACCCGCCTTCAGTTTTCATTTCTCACCCCGTGTATGAAATAACCCGAGCTTTCGGAAACTTCCTTAACTAACTTCTGTTTCAGTGTTCTTATTCCGGGATGCGTACCGTCTGTTACACGAAGTCGCACTCCCATCTTAACTAATCCTGCCTTATATGAGTTAGAGTGCACGAAGTCCTCTGTGACTGTTCATGGATTCATCTTCGAAGCTTTCTGCTCTTGATACCACGGATCCTATCAAGTACGACGATGGTGGTTTGCCCTTGGTACCACAGCCTTCAGAATCGCCCTTGGATCCATTGAATTATCCTATGGTTGGGCGATATTCCATCTTTGGCTTATATACATATGTCTGACAGTTCT
>JASFCZ010000164.1:0-14376 GCA_036937155.1 Cyathus pygmaeus
AATGAAGTGTCATGTCATAAAAATTTACCAGTCGGACATTTCGCTATTCCCTTTGTTTTTACGAGTATGTATACATTATTGGGGTCATGGGTTCACACTTCAGTTGTCATACTTCATCAAGCCATTCAAGCCACTTCGCTTTCTGCGCATACTGTATATTTCATGACATCAGACCACTAGCAGGCGAATATTGACAATACTAAGTATGTATCAATATATTCCATAGGATAAAAATGTCTCTTCCAATGACAACTGACATGACATTCCAGGAAATTCCCTACCGACGGTTCACTGATTTATTTCGGTACCCACACTCTCCGTCTCTACCTCCGTCGCGGTTCAGAATAACTTCCAATGTCAGAAATAAACTGCCGTTACCGCCGTCTCATCGTTTGTGTTATTTCGGATTTTCCGACCCGAGTCGGTCATTCTTAGAATACCTACATATGTCACGCTCGGACCTTCGTTATATTGGAGAGTATACGTATGTATGTATGTTAGTTCGGGACCAGTCGGTACTCGTATGTCAAAAATACCATTCCGCACGTTTATATACGAAGTACATACTTCAAATTGCGTATGTACACACACAAGGCTTTGAATCCCCATGCACATCTAATTAACCCCCGCTTACCAATTATTATCGTCCTCGATAACCGACAGCACGTTTTTAAGGAACTAACAGTGATCATTACTTCCGCCGGGACGGTCCAGGTCCAGCCTCGAGTTTTGACTGTTTTGACTATGTAACAGTCCGTTTCATGTTCTGCACAATGTTTCCACTGTTTCAAAATTTCACGTGTGTGTCGTAATCGATTAACTTAAATCAGATCCGTGGTACCTGTCGAGGGGTGAGTGGGATGGGTGAGGATTATTGGGCAGATGGAGAGGAGGATGGAGATTGACAGGCGCAGTAGAAAGGCATAGCGATGATGATAGGTTGCATTTTGAAAGAATCTGTACACGTGTAGGAATATGTTTTTTTTCTTTTCTTTTCTTCGTGCAGGATGTCTTTCCGCGCGTTGAGTGTGTCTGCGGAAGTATTTTGGTAATGCACGGGTTTTTGCTTTTGCGTCCGAGGAGGTGAGTAAACGTTGTGTTGGACATAAGTATACGTACATCGTGGTTATATTAGATGTATGATTGACGCGACGAAGCTGCCAACTTTCCGTCGCTGTGATTGTTACATGTTTTCTCCGGGTGAAATGCTTTCGAGTCTTCAATATAGTTACTTGAAGATATGACAGGGTTCAGCTTGATAGATTTGATTTGGAATGAATCAGAATAGTAGGATGGATAAGATTATCTCCCATCCAAGATGTCTTTTCCACGCGTTCGAGAGATAACGAAATCACCTGCGGAAATGTTGTAAAAGCGTAGCTTTCCGAGGAGGTAATAAACGTTGTGTTGCACATATGCGTACAATATTTTAATAGAGCTACGCTTTGTGCCACAATCCGTCGTTTGAACGGTATATGTTTTTCCGTACGAAGCGTGTTCGAGCCTTGATTAATGGTTCCTAAATGTCATCTGTAGAAATATTCTGGTATCAGTATGTATGTAATTTAAAATCGCAGTATCCGAGGAACCGACTTAAGGAACGTCGTGGTTTACTTATCTGAACTTCACCTATTTTTGGTACATACTGCGAGGAAGGAAGAGAAAACGTGACTTTACAGTACTTGACGACCATTTTAATAATCGTATGGAGATTTCACGGGTAGTCCATTGGCCGGTTGACCAGTTTTACAGATTTAAATGGCGCAGCATAGTACATGATCTTCAAGAATATAACTTTCAAGCTGGAAATTACATGGTGAGATAAATACCGTAGGTGAACTTCAAACACGCACCTAAAAAGTCCCCATAGGGTTATGAACAGACGGAATGGACTTTCAAAGGCGGAGTTCTCTTGGAATATAACAGGTTGAGATCATCACCCATGGTTCATCGATAACTACAGTACATTCAACACTGGGTCTCCATGCGCTTAAATTTTACCTGTGAGGAAATACTAGTAAGAAGAATCCGAGGAGTAAAGAAATTAACATCGTGTTGGACAAACACACACTTACGTATGTCATTGTCGGAAGATAGACTGTGGAGGTGCAATTGTGCATGAGAAGAAATTAAGTATATATATTTTCCATTCAAGACACTTGTCCATGTCACCACTACTGAAGCACCTGATCACTTCAAACCTCTGGTAGTAAGTGAAGTGAACGTCATGTCTTATATCATGTTCGTCGCATGGACTCCAGTAAACGACTTACGTACGTTCAGAAACCACGACAAACGCGCAACCGGAGACGAGAAGTTTGCGAGAAGTCCTCCTTCGCTCACGAGTGCGAAGTTCAAACTGCAAAGCACCACACCATCTGTTCCCACGCTCGACTGTCCACAACGATCCGAATGATCCAGTTCAAACTTCAAACTCGCTTTAAACTTCCACATGTCCCAAATGCGCGTTGTATGACTGGATGTGCTATTCCAAGGCTCGGAAACGGAACTGAGGAATTATCGTTCCGTCCATATGCGATATTTATGGTCTCACTACTGATTCGCGGACGACATCATCCACCCTGATGCAGTGAACTGAAGAACACAATGTTTCACGCCAGCTCAAGATCACCCTATGCACAAGTGCTCACAAGAGATATCAAGAACCAGCAAGAACCCCGGGTACACACTCGGAGGTGGATGGTTTGTAAGTCCTTCCGAGGGTTGGTTACCAGATAGGATGTCGCGTTGCTAATAGCATTTAAGACCTCCTGAGTTCTAACTAGTAACAGCCATAGAAGTCAGCTCGCTGCTTATTTACCGTAGGCAAGTACTTCGGATTCGAGAAGATGTTGATGACATACCCCACATTCTCTCCGAAGGCTCAGGACAGCCACGTTAATCAGCCAACTGGCTGTCTATTCGGTGTTCGCACTGCTTCGCAGATGTCTACTACATAGTACAGGGCTGTTCAACTCGGATTTGGGATCGCAGTCCTCGGGGCCCGGGGGTAAGATCAGGTATGTGCTAAGTTATAACTAGTATGTGACGTGGCTGGACGTCGTGGTACGGCCATGGTATGTAGAGCAATTCCTTTCATCGCTTGAGGAAGCGAGGCATTTTTCCAAAATTTTTCGTCGCCGTAGGTCGCCATACGAGGAAGGCAAAATATTACTCCAGCAGCCCACCTATCCCTTGACAAATGGTCGGTAGCATGATCTAAGCACGCGTCCTTAAATGCTTTTCCCGACGCATACAGTGCATACCTACATTGCATTTCATCGATACGTGGTCCGGACTTGTAAACCCATTCAAGATGGCCATTTGAATCTGCCTGCCAGAACTCGGATGTCCCTCCAAATGCTCATGGCTCAGTCCTTATTGTAATATCATGGTCTCACGGTTAACACGTTAACACATGAATGACGCGGGAGTCCTGGAGGCGTCACAGTCAAGCGCCGTACGTAGAACTCCTCATTTGGTTTACGATAACTTTCACAGGCTTCCGCTGCCAGTTGTGGGCATGATGAAATTCTACGAAATTTCAATTTTGAAGGAAGTACATATGTAGCTGATATTCCGTTGCCATCGCGAGCGTACCTGGCCTTTCACAGATTCGTTCACTGGGCCAAGAAATCACTAAGTTTACCTCACAAATAATGAATATTTGAATAATCTTGCCGCTCAGTTCGATTGGTACCATATGCAGGCCTATGATAGACTTTGATAATCAGCGCCGAACTACTCAGAAACAACTCAAGGCTGAGCCTCTCCGAGGTCGTACGGTTAGTTAATCTCGGGGTCAGTGCGTGGCGCAGCCTCACTGGTATTCCCCCTCAATCCCCCGGTGCCTGTGTAAGTTAGTAGAGAAGTTTCGTACGGAAACGCTATTTTTCACTGGTCATTTCCAGGTGTTCGAGACTCGACCAGTCGAAGACTTTCGAACGCTCTCCGGCGTTCAGTACCCGAGGTTCTTTCGCGTAAATATTTCAATTTCAATACTAATCATTATGGCACGTCCGTCAATTAGGTCGAGCTGAAATCATAATGTTAGTTTCAAGTGGATGCCGCAAGCCAACGTTCATAGTTAAAGGTGACCTCTCAATCCTTTCTCTCTGTGACGGACAGACTCCTTCTCCTACTTCGCAATTACCAAGGATATGTTTTCTTTTTCTTACTGGTTGGCACAAAGCGCGAGCTTGTTCGAGCTGCGATGCGGTGCCGAGGGCGCACGCGCTACCTTGCCTCGCATCACGATGCCAGAAAATGACGGTAAGTAATTGTCCTACTTAGTACTACTAGGCTCAATGGCATGGATGAATCCCTTTTCCATTACGGGCCGACTTCCGAATGACGAGAAAACAGCTCCTTACGCAGGCTGCAAACCAGCCGACGTTGGTTGTACTCAACGGCTGAAGTATACTTACGACTGATCATTCCAGCACGGCCCTCAGATCCGTCCCACTGACAAATACTTAATAGCGCGCCGGCAGTGTCTATTACATGGAAGTCAAGCCAGAAAGTCCTAATATTGGCCGGTAACTTGCCACATGCACATATTATTATCAGACACTGTCATTGCTATTTTTTTGGTCTCATACTATGGGTCCCACGAGTCCGACTTAGGCACAGAGGTGGAGTTAGAAGAAATTTTCTAAATTAGAAAAAATTATGGCAGGGTCACAGGCTTTTAACAACCAATTTCAAAGTTGGGCTGACGCAGTACGAATTCACAACTACTCAATGCGCAGTCCCTTGCACACCCCTCATCCTTTGAGGGCGCTGACGAAATGTTAACAATAGGGTCTTCCTTTTACGAGCCTTTACGCTGTACCGAGTGTCATGATGGTAATTCTGAAGTTAAGTATGCTGTATATAAATACAAACATACACTTCTATGTACAGCAAGGTTTATCCTTTACGCTGGATACTTCTCCTCACCGCAGAATGAACCTCACATGGCCCGATAACAAGACGCGAGTGAGTGCCCACAATTCAGATGTGGCATAGCGTTCCCGCGATTAGAAGCAGACGTTTATGGATATTTCTACTAAGTTATGTTACAGGAGGAACGTCGGTCCGAATAGTTATATGATTCAAAATCCGACGAAGGTATGTACTTCCCGTAAATGTATCTTCTCAGTCTCAACACCGCCGACAGTACCCACGGCTGCCAGCTAAGATAGGGCATGCTGTGCTACTGTGGAAAAATTTCAAAATATAAAAGGCTGAGGATGGAATAACAAGAACTTCGAAGTGGGGAATCGCGAATTATCCCCGAGTTGACTACATACAGTCTACAGACCCGCCATTCGAGTTGAGTTTAGAACACGATTGTGTAGTACCTCAAGAAGAAGTAAACTGAAGCCCGACCATACGCGTCATCAGACTTGCCTCTTCACCTCAGCTCCACTTTAATAGCGAAAGATTGCTATATTCTCTCGCGAAGCCCGGCCTCTCGAGTCGCTTGTCGTTTTTCGCTTCGAAAATCAAACCCCGTTTTAATGTACGTCTAGTTTACCGACACTAGGCAGTCAATGCACATGAGTGTCTTGGGATTTTTACGCTGCAAGAACGTGCCCACACTGTACACCGAGACTTCTATCATAACACAGGTAATTCCAAGCTCCCGCTCCTATAATTCTTATGATCATTGCAATACGACCGCTATGATCAATCATTTCTGCTGCTCAACACCTCAAATGACATCTTTTAGATTACGTGGCGGGTAGCCACTCTGTAACTCTACCAGTGTGTGTAAATTCTTGAATGTGAGGTGGTTACTTCAACTCTACAGTAACACATTTCATCATACTTACGGTGCTTCCTTTTAGTATTACGGCTGATAATGGAACGTAATGATGTTGTGCATTCATTGACATTTGCAGTAGCAACTTGTTCTCGCGTTACCGTCCAGAAAGAAGGCTAACGGAGTCCTCGTAAGTAGTTCTCACTACCGAAAGTATAAGAAAGATTTAAACTAGCCTCACGTAAGCAAATTATCGAAAGCGACCTGCTTCCTAGGTATCTACCATTATGTTTGTGAAATCCTCATCGGCGATCGCTCAGTCATCCCAGATACATACAGTACATTGATACGGTCGATGCCTCAAGAATCGTATGTCTCAGCGTGAGTCTTACAATTATAGCTGTGGGTATCGTCCTCAGCTATCCCATAATTTCGGCCACCGCGGTTGACGCCAGACCTGAGCAGAGCAAACTATTCTCAGTAATGTATTTACCTATTTTTAAGCACAACGCCACAAAACAGATATCAACATTCTCAATGGGTATGTCTTCCGTATTTCGTAGCGTACCAGATTGAACAAAACTGATATAGAGAATAGGAATTGGCCGAATTTTTATGGCGAAATACATGACGCTGAACAACGTTATCATTTCTCCGATGAATTTTTGAGGAAATGTCCTCTCAAGCCCACGGACAACTTCTTACATGGCCAACTGGAGTCAAAGAAATCATTCCATTTTCGTAACTGTTCCTGAAGATAATACCCTAGATTTGCTCCTACGAAATACACTTCTACTTCTTACCACTTCAAAAAGTGACACGATCCCTTGACTTGTAACAGCGTGATCAAGAACATACCAAATTCGAGACCTTCGATTCAGCGCTCATTTGACGAATCTGGTGGAAGAACTAGGATAGAACGAAGCCTTTTAATGGTAAGATCTTATATGAACACAAAAGCATCGTCAGCTAAGTATACTTCGTATCTGCGCGTAAAATGCGGCACCCGCCGAGTCAGGATCTTAACATATATTGCATATTAACCACGAACTCTGGGTCCACATGATTCTCTTTTAAGCGAAAAGCTTCTACGTTCCCTCAGAAAGTTGCCCCATGAACCGAAGCAGTAACCTACTGCTATTCCTAATTGTCTAACATCGCTAACATTAATTTGACATTTCTAGCTGGCGTTTTTCCGACTCGAGTCCGATCGCACAATATTAACTTAGTAAATCGTCAAGAGATCGATTAAATAGTGCCGACCCCGGGCCCTTATCGTATAAGTATGAGAAACCAGAAGAAGCCTCAGTGGCCACGGTGGCTGACACCGTGTAAATGTATGTCAATCTCGGGTTTACATTTGGCGGCAGATAGTCAACGGATAGTAGTCCAAATGCTGGTAAGATCTCGTGGGGGTCACTATAACATCCTGAATAGTTTACTATTCATGCTACTATGGGACATATAGATGAATAATATACAACTATCATTCCCGATTCTAGAGTTGAAACCAGCCATATTAGTTTGCGCCGGAAGTTGTCACTGACTCTAAATAAATATGCCCACACTGCGCAGTGCGGACAACTTAAAAAGTTACACTTGCCTATACTATAGATTCAACAGTTACTTACCTCCAAAAGCTATCATTGTAGTATGTAGTGCGTTGGTCAAGCGTTGGTAGTACGTGCTCTCAGTTCGCAGTACACAGGCGTTTTGCGCATCATACACAACTGTCGGAATCTTCGGGCTTGGCATAAAGTAAACATAACACCATAAACACCATATTTATTTATCTATTCAGGATACTACTGAAGTAACAGCTTGAGTAAAGCGTGAAATTAGTAGAAAGCTAAGACTAACCTCACATCCCAATTGGCATAAATCAGCCACCTTACATTAGTACTGTTCGTATCGCTGACCAGCTGACTGAGGTACTTGTATATATGGCTCTCACGGAGTTATCGGAAGCTAATAAAGTTGTTGATGATCAAGCGCGCGCGGGGTTTCGTCTCACTCCATTGCCGTGCAGTCTTGATCTTCTCTCAGTAGAAATATTACCCATAAGATACTCTCTGGCCGTTTAACGCACTCAGCTTCTATTACAATGGCAAGAATTGTACGTATCACATGCGTTTTCTTTCTCCTACTCCTTGATCATCGCGCCCAGAATAATGGATATGAGAAATATGTACCTGTGCTGAAGTGAGGAGCTTCCAACGAGTCAAACCAAATTATTTTCGGACAAAATGTTTCTTTGTCGTATTCATACCCGATACACCAGTATATGCATGTGACAACGTCAGAGGATGTAAGTATCCACGAATCTATGAGTTCTAAAAAAGTCGTTGCTTATTTGTCGTCCATGAAGAGATTGATCTCTTGTAAGTTCGACAAAACAATGCGCTCACCCAGGGTCTATCTAACATGATATTGATGGTCTTTCGGATATCATTCCTGCAGTTATCGAGTTATACGTACAAACAGCTTGGATCAACGGAAGCATAAAAAGAGAGCGAACCGCCGGAGATGGGCAAAATTTACCTTGGCTTCCGTTTCCCCAGCTTCAAGATCCCTGCTCTTCATGCCGTTCGAAGTTAGCTTATCTGTCTTCTTCCGGGTCGAGGATGTTTCACACCTTGTTCCTGCAGATACATCAGCTTGTCAAGCTCGTTAATCCAGAGAGGGTGACAGTAAACACTGACCATACCAATGGTACCTGGGAGGTAACATCCGCCAAAGGTGACGGGGTGGGTGCATGCATTGAAGTCAGTTATGAGCGAAACTGACTACCAGGGTCTCCTTAGACCTACCTGATTCTGAATACTTCCGGCGGAAAAGTGACACTAATAAAAGTAGTCGAGACAGATATTGCGGCGTAAGAAACATCCTCACTGATTCCTGCAATATGATTTTAAATTGACCACCAACCAAGGATATAACGTTTAACCTACCTTATCAAATTTCTAGTCACGATGTCGTTATTCATTCGTGCATGTAGTGTGATTTCGGGAACATTTATGCCTTTGAAAGACCGCGAACTATTCAGCGATAAGTCGGCGCGATAACCGGTGCGAAAGGAGGTTAATTCATCAGCTCGTGACGAGCATACCAGCTTCAAGCATCAAGTTACGCCAGTTATGTCTTCCTTCAATCACTTCTTATCATTCCCACCTATCAAGCATAGAATATCGTGAGGAGAAGTTGTCACAATGGAGAGAACAGAATTCTTCTCATTAGTAGCCTCAGAATCTGAGCAAGGACTAATTCGTTTAAAAGCTGACGTCCATCATTGCTTCCGTCAAGTTATTTGAGCTATCTGCATTCATGAGAGTCGAGACAATCCTGCATTCATGATAGAACCGGGGATAATTCCACCCACTCTCCCATAGTGGGTCGTTATCTGCAACCGGCGGCATTAACGTAAGTAAAGCAGTCATCATTAAGTCACCATCCTTCACTGATCATTCTACGAATGGATCGTCCCCTTTGTTGCACACGATAGCGCGGCTGAGGAATGTTGAGCACGTCTTGTTTCCATCTCGCGACGGGCATACGACTAGATAGTCCATGGCCGACTGAAAATACGTCAGATATTGTAGCCGAAGGATGCATTGATCTCACAGTTCACTGAAGGCTGTTTCTGGAAGGTTTAATCCAACGAAACGGCCTTGAAAGTGCATAATAGTTCACTCCGCATCTGTTACCTGGGTCTGCGGCGAAATAACTTATAACACAACAACGAGAATTGTTTAAAGTGTTATGTAGAAGTTGGATGCATCACTGTGTACCAGACCGCGGAACTCTTCAACTGATACAAAGATCCGATGTTTGTGAAATTCGACTCTCCCCGGAAATTGCATAGCCAGCTGACTTGCCATGACTCTATCAGAAGATACCTGAAGAGAGGACGTCTTTAGTAAGAATACTACAGCTTGCACGTCTACGCACCAACCTACGGAAGTCCGTGGTAATCAGTATTTGTATCACAGAAGTTGCAGGGTCATTGACAGCCGATAAGCTTTGCGACTCGTGACTAGTTAACTGGTGAATTTGCCTGGTCTGCTATTTTCTACCTCGGAAAACAGAAGTTCATAGATGATGGAGATATTGAGGTCATACATATGAGAACTTCTTCGTCTGGAAAGAAAGACACTCGAAGCCTTTTACAGAAACCGAAAGCTGAGAAACACGATCGCCAGACCAGATACAGAAATGAAAGACATTTCATAGAGAGGAAACGCGGCTGGCCAGGCTGCCATGAATGAATCAAGCAGAGATAGAGGTGCAGGAACCACAGAACAAGTTCCGATGACCGAGGCAAATGGGTGTATTTAATAGCCAGCTGCATAACCACCGTTCATTCACTAGTCAGGGAGCTGAGGAGAAGACATAAGTATCTTTTAAAGGAGTCTAGATTGAGTTGATTATAGCATCCTTGGACCTTGACAGCGACCTGCACTGCCAGCCAACCGTATCAGTGGCATGTAGAGCTGATCGAATGAATATGTGCAGTAAAAGTAGCGAAGAGTAACTGTCTTGAAAGATGAAATGGAACGAGGGGCAGTGTTGGCCATGGGTTGGTGACACTGTTTGAGTCGTTGTGGCAACTTGGTGAGTCCTTGTCAACTTGAATGTGCCGAGGTCAATGTGCGCGTGACTTGACAGAGACGCGTCCACGCTGCGTCCGGCGCTGGCAGAGTGTAAATAAACTCTTTTCATTACCACGACGTCCACCGGTAAGATGGTATGTTTTCTGCTCATTTATGCAGTACTTTTCTACAAAACACTCACACGATCCGTACAGCTTCCGTTATCTTTGCTAACCGCTGCGCAAAACAAGCCTATGGTGCGTTCATCCTAAATATCTGAGCCCGCTCGTTTTCTGATCATTTTTTGCTGTCATCGTCTTTGCTGTTGACTACTCATATCTGTTCGAAAACGACGCCTCACTTCCTTCAAATGTCCCGACGAACATGTTAGCTTGTCGAGCTGAAAAATGGCGAAACGTTCAATGGACATCTTGTCAACTGCGACAACTTCATGAATATCACACTTAGGGAGGTGTACCAGACGAATGCTGAGGGCGAAAGGTTCTGGAAGCTTAAAGAATGTTATATTAGAGGGAGCACGGTGAGTGTATCGTTGGTTGATCCACTGCCAGTAGACGTTCAACTCTTTCTTCAGATTAAGTACCTGCGTGTACCAGACCAGCTTTTGGATACAGTGAAGGATGAGCAGCTTCGTGCTAAAGAGCAAGGACGAGGTACACGTGGCGGTGGAGGTGGTAGAGGTTCGTTGTTTGCGACATTCTCCTTTGCTTTTTGCTCATCGAAACCTTTAGGAGGCCGGGGAGCACCAGCACGTGGTAAGACTACCTTCTTCTGTGTGGACCCTCGGTATCTTACTCAATGTTATACAGGTCGTGGTATGCGCGGAGGGCCAGTACGAGGCGGACGTGGGCGTGGACGTGGAATGTAACAGCTCCCTGTTCTGTTCTTTTATTTTGTTCATCGTTTACTATTTCTCACCGAGGGTCGTCATTATTGCCAGCCACCCTCTCGAACGCAACGTTCACGCAGCCAGCTAGGGCACAAATCCCAGCTTCGTACGGTCTACTTACCATACAGATGTAAACATACCTTAACCACAATATACGGTTTTAATTCCGTGAACTGTGGTGACCAACTTGTCGTCAGGAAAAATTGCTTATGGGGTAGCAATGAGTTTCAATGAATTGAGAAAGATGGCTATCGAGTGTCAATGTCCAGAATGCTTGTGAGTTCGTTACAATCGATATCCTGTCTACTTCCATAGCTTACGGAGATCTCGTTAGGAGCAACTACAAGAGTTAGTTCACTTTCGTGAATGGTACGCGAAGATGCTACCACTCTGTCTTACGTCAAATACATGACATGCAGAGAGCGCGAACGTTTCCGCCAAATCGTAACATGCCCTGACATTTTACGTTGTACGAGATCCAAAATCTTTTGCTGTGGCTTACATTTTTTAGCTATCAGGATACCCTGTTCTGTGCCGATGCATCGCGATCTCTACAGAAAACGAAATGCATTTGATACATCTCCTGGTATGTTTCTCCTGATATCAAGTTGGAGATGTTAATAATGAATTATGTGTGCGTAGTGTAATGACTGTGGTTACATGATGAGTAGTGAACGGCGTGAAGAGCATATGAAGTCGAGTTAAGGCATGCCAGCATGGAAAAGGTATTGTAAGAATGAGTTGGAGTGAGTCATGTTGAATACTAATAAGTCAATAGACCGCAGTTGGCAACCAGGCGCAAAGGCAGAAATAAGTTAGGCTGTCCAGCAACCACAAACCGCAATCAAATATGCCATCGTTCGTGTGTTTTCTCTTCCACGACGACGAACATTAGCTGACCCTCCTTCATAGGCAAATTGTCCTCATTGTCATCTCCAGACACGTCCATGTCTTCATTGTCGCTTACGTTCCACTGGTTTTCACTCAATACCCACTTGCCAACGTATCGGTGGGGCCACACAGCTACGTCGCGCAACTTGCTTCCTTTAAATCGAAGCATCATTCCTTTCGCGTCCTGCCTCCTGAGTCGTGGCTTCACGGCCCACTTTGGTGTCCTTGGGGTGCCCCAGGTTGGATACACTATTTCTGCTGCTGGAGAGACAACTGAGGACGTTTGGATCTTTGCTGCACCCTTCGTGCTCACTTCCCATTCATCTACAGGGCGTGTCTCCCAGGGTGTCTGAGGTAGCACGTCCCATGTCGGTGTCGTGGGAGACACTGTAGAATTCGTCAACGAAGGCGGATAAGGCGATCCGGGTGATGTGTGAAACGTAATCGTCAAATCTCTATCCCAATGCCTCAAAGATTCCATTTTAGCGTCCAACTTGAGATACTTGATTGAAGGAAGGGTATATGGGCAATGGTGAGGGTGTGCACTCCTGGGCGGGGAAACCCGGCCTCCCGGGATGGCGTAGGTTCTTGATTGCGGGTAAACGTGTGCGCTCTTGTGCCGATGAATGGCTTTGTGCCCGTCATTGATATCAGCGACAGACCTATCCGCCAGCGCATTGATTGGATCGTACGCAGGGGCGATCGCCAGCCTTGTCTTTGCGCTGGTGTCAATCCTCCTCAGCGGAACAACACCAGATTCAATTTTTCCGAAAGAAAGCCACTGGACCTGTAGATGCAAAGTTTTCAAGTTTCTCGCTGGTTCGATCACTTTTGTAATCTCAGCCTACACGGAACTCAGTCAGACTTCTGTTTATTGGGCAAGATGCAACACGTACAATCTCTCTGCAGTTCACCTTCCCTTTGACCTTCTCCAGTCCCTTCACATCCTTACACAACCCTTCGAGATCCTCCAACTCCAGTACTGCATCCCCAACATTGAACTCCTTCAATGTCTCTCCCTGTCGGCGGGCCATATCCATAACGAAGACCCCAGGAACTATTGCGTTTCCGCTGACAGTGAACAAGTTTAGACAGAACGTTTCTAGGCCCGGGTGGGGGAGAATATCCAATATCCAATTCCATAAGCCCTTAGGCCCAGCTGCATCCACGCTGGAAGTCCTGACGGTAAGTCTCTTCAGAGCAGGGAAGTCGACCGTTGGTGGTGCAGGCTGGTGGGAGGTGCTGCGAAGATACTCGGTATCCAGTGTGTGTAAGTTCGGGAGGTGCTGCAATATGCGAGGGATAGTTTCGGCCGGTACACTCTTGAGCCGTAGTTCTTGCAGTTGAGGAAGGTGGGAAAGCACTGGGTATAATAATGTTGGTGGAGGTGCCATTCCCTGTGATAACACAAGCAAAAGCAAAAGGAAAGAAGGAAGAAGGGGGGCATGAAGGGGGATAAGCAAGATCAGGACTACGCACACTCATCACAAGGACACAAGAAAAGACTAACACCTATCTCGAGATGCGTCAAGCTAGCTGGAAGCATTGGAAGCATCGGTGGGCCCTCCATACTCCATATGCTGAGTCGCTTCAACTCAGGCAGCGAAGCGATCAGAGCCCATATTGCCTCAGGAATCTCTGAATGCGTACGGAATGTGAAGGACTCTAGTGGCTGTGGGAGGGCATGTGCAATCCTCAGGAGGGCGACAAGGAATTTGACAGGGCCCGTGTTGCTGACAGGATGATCATCAAACCACGCTAAACTGCGTAGATTGGGGCACTGTGTGAGGGCGCGGAGAGTGGGTGCTGTTAGGTACGGGTGGGCGGCATGCACTGTGCCTACAGAAGCGTCAATTGAAAGGGCGGATCAGATGGGTAAAGGAACGCACCTGTCTCCGTCACGTTTTCCACATATTGGGTGAGCTTGGGGTTCTGAAGTAGAGCGTATGCCGGATGCGGGTGGTGTGGCTGCGAATAACCAAGTCAGTGGGGTTGCACTACAAGCATGATAAGCAAGAAAGAAAGAAGATAAAGAAGATAAACGTCGGTCCACAACAAAAGCGCTTAACCATGAGCACCGCCTTTTCCTTCCATGATGAACAAATCCTAAGTGACGATCGGCGGTCACGAATCCCAATCCCACTATGCAATCCCAATTGCCCTTCCACGACCAGCTTCTATTCCCGAGCCGATCCTTCGTTCATTCATAAAGATATAAGCTCCATGTGTCACATTGC